>JANDJZ010000060.1:0-140473 GCA_027943245.1 Acanthamoeba sp. SK_2022b | reverse complement strand
ATGACGGAGAATTTGTCGGGAGTGGCGATGAGCATGTCCTCGACATCAAGCAGCTGAGGAATGCCCAGGCCAGTGGCCGCTCGAAAGGCGATGTCCAGATTCTTTTCCTTCTCTCCTGCACGTCATCGTTGCGTTACGAAAACGGTTTGGGTGTAAGGCCAGTTTAAATTAACGAATTAATAATTAAAAAAAGTTTTAAAAAATGAGACTGAAAAATATCCATTTCAGTGCAACAAGCAACCAGATACCACGCGGGAGCACAGGAGAAGGCGCCGATACTGAGTGCAGGGAGCACAGGAAAGCAGCGTACCTTTCTTTAGGTCCTTGAAGTTGATGAGGCCGGGGCGGTGCTTGTCCACGAGGGCGCAGAAGGCCAGCCCGTCGGCCCAACTGGTGGTGAAGTTGCGTACGTCCACCCCAGCATACCCCGCTGTAGCTCTCTGGCACCTAGGTATTATTCAGAATAATTACAAAAAAAAGCCAATCAGTCTCAAAAAGGTACCAAAATAAGAAACTGAGAGGGCTTTGTGTTTAGTGTGGGACGAGTACCAAAGCAGGAGCGCCTCTTGGCCTCGTACAGCTGCCATGGCGTTGGCGTGGAGCTCTGGTGTTGGGCGCAAGCAACAAGATATATTGCCCCATAAAAACCAAATTCCCTTTTGTCAAAGCATGCCAGGAATGCAGCCACGGGCAAGGAATGCAAGGCTGGCAAGCGAAATTTGCGAGGGAGCGAACAGAACCAAACGACACACGAGCACGAGCACCAAATCATACACAATTGTTCGTTAATCGTGAAGCTTCAAGATGGGAGTTACTATGAGCAAGTATGACATGCTCGACCAGTTCTATGGGCGAGGCCTGCGTGAGCTCTCGATAAACGGGGATTTCAGCTCCCTCCCCGAAGAGATCATACTGCACATCTTCTCCTTCTGCGATGTGCGCTCGGTGGTGGAGGTTGGCACGCTGTGTCGCCGGTTGCGCAAGGTGGCAAGCGACGAGACCATATGGAAGGCCCTCTTCAAGGCCAAATGGGGCACTTGTCGGTCGCGCGAGCGCGCGTATGGTGACGACAGATACGATTGGCGCGAGGAATTTATGAGCCGACAGCGCTTCCTGCTTGAGAAGAAGCGAGGGAGGGCCGACGCCTGCAGCTCGGGCAATAACGCCAGCATCGCCACTCAGATCTGGGACACCGTGGTGTCCAATCTCAATCCTTTCATGCCCGTGCGCAAGCGCAAGGTCGTTTTTGTGGGCCTAGAAGCTGCCGGCAAGGTACGACCCCTTCCTACAACCGTTATCATCCGCGTCGTCTTAGACAATATTGTGCGATGGCACACAGACAACGTGCTGCTTCAGACTGCAAACCAACGGGCCAGACCCCAACTACTTCCCCATTCCTCGCCGTACGCTCGCTCACACCCACGCGCTCACCTGTCACACCACCAACTAACACATAATGACTGCCACAATAATGACTACCCACCACAACAGAATGCTTCCCGCCCATCGATGTCTTCCAAACGCGCGAGTTGGAGTTCGTGGCGTGGGACGTGGGCGGCTACAAGAGCAAGTACTATGACAGCTACAGCCACCGCGTGTTCGCTCCGCGCCTCCAGGAATGCGAGGCGCTTGTGTTCGTCGTCGACGCCTCGGAAGACGACCGCCGCATGAACGTACCACGCGCCTTCCTTGCCGTGCATGGTGTCAGGCTTTTCTGACAACAGCCCCCACGACTCCCAACCACCGACTGCCACAGGAGGCGAAGAGGGAGCTGTCGACCGTGCTGGAGGCCAAGATGGAGTCCATGTTCGAGCGATCGCTAAACCTCTTCGAGAGGGACAATAAGCCCTTCCCTGTGATGTTGTTGGCCAACAAGCAGGACCTGCCCCGGTCGCGCAAGGCCGACGAGGTGGCGAGCTTCTTCGCCTCCTGCTTCGAGCCCTACGAGAACGTCATCTGGACCTGCAGAGCCACCTGCGCCGCCAAGAAGGAAGCCGAATGTACATCGCCCCCCCCCTCTCCCCACAATCCGCAGCCGCAGACCACGCAGTTACCTGATTGCTCATTTCTCCCTATCGCACCTCGGCAGGCCTCACCGAGGCCGTGTGGTGGCTGCTCTACGAAATGGAACACGGCCACTGACACAACACGCACATGTACACTAGTAGTGGTAGGAGCAGTGGAAGGTTCTCCCTCCCATGTAAATAGAGGTCATTTATTCTATTCCTCGTGGTGCGCTGGCTCGTGCGTCTCTTCCTCTTCCATGGCCATGTAGGCTCGGATGAGTCGGCACTTCATGCACTCGCAGCCCTTCTCGTGGCCGGGCATCACTCCCTCCTCCGGCTCGCTCTCCTTCGCTCCTTCTTTTTCTTCTTCCTCCATTTCCTTGGCCTTCTCCCCATTTCTGCTCACTTCGCCGGCCAAGCCTATCCCGCCCGCACGCACCACGCATAATAAGTCTTGGAAATTGCGTAGCGGGCAGCAGCAGGACGCGCGTACTGGTGGAGTCAGCGGCAGGGTCGGGGTCGAGCTCGCCCAGGTCGATTGAGAGGTCATAGAGTCGCGAGTTGTCGTCGGCGGTGGTCATCGCCATGCTGCCCGTGATCGCTGTATTGCCTACGCGTGAGCTCAAGACGAGCAGGCAGGCGCACACAACGCCACATGGACTAGGAGGGATGTGGGGCTGCGTACTGGTGTCGGAATTGACGGGGAACCCTCGGTCGGCGGGGAGGAGGATGAAGGTCTGCTTCCAGTGAGTGGGCTTCACGCCCGGGGCGGTGGAGAGCACCACCACCTGGCCCGGCCGCGCGTTGTCGCCGCCCTGCTCGTCTCCTCCCGCCGCAGGCCTCTTGTACGTGTGGTGGGGGTCGAAGGTGACGTCGAACCACACGCAGAAGCCGTGCATCGTGTCCTCCCTTCAATTCCAGATCGACAGGTTGGTGCCCATCAGCTCGAGCTGCACGACGCGCCCCCTGTCGCGAGTGAGCGGGAAGAGGAAGAGGGAGTACCGGAGGATGGGTAGTTCGAAGTTGCGTTTGATACTGCGCAGTTGACGCGGGCTCACGGAGAGGCAGTCGATGTCCTTCACCAGCAGGGGGTGAGACAGGAGCTGCTCCCTCTCAACTGTGATTTGGATCTGCATGCACGATTGTTGGGAGGGAGGGGGGCATCTGGGAGTGAGCCTGACAGCGTGTCGGAGGGCAGGCGCGTTGGTCGTGCATACCTCGGGCTGCGCCATAAGCTGGGCCTTGACCGCCGGCAAAAGGGCCGAGTAGTCCAGCCCATAGACGTCCTCCCAGAAGGTGATGCTGATGTGGACGAGCACGACCAAGGTCAGGCGCTGCATTGCGTAACGCAGAGGCTGGAGACTTACTGTTCCTCGTAGTAGCTGTCGAGGTTGACGGGCGCCAGGAAGATACGAGAGCGCGAGGGAAACACCAGTCCTCCCTCGTTGAGCCACTTGTCACGAGCGTACAAGACCGAGTCCAGCATGGACTCGTGCAGCAGGTAGAACCCCATCCACTCGCTCACGATGATGTCAACTTTCTCTGGCAGCTGCACCTCCTCCATCCTGCCCTTGATCACCTGCACACTCAACAAAATCACTCGCTCACGTAATGAGCTGACGTGTGTGCAGCCGGGGCAGAAGTTGCGTGTGAGGCTACCTGGATGCGATCAGTGAAGCCGTTCTGCTCGACCAAGAGCTGGGCAACGTTGGCCATGTTGGACCCCTCGACGGCGTAGACCTGCGCATGGGTGAGGAAGGCACACGAGAGCAGAGAAGAAGACTGAGAAGCGGACCTTTTTGGCCCCGGCCCGGGCGGCGAACATGGCCAAGAGGCCGGTCCCGGTCCCGACGTCCAGCACGACCTTGCCCTGGAACGCTGCCTTGTTGCCTTCGATGGCCTGCGCAACACCAGGCACCACTCGGCCGTCAGCGGCCATGACATCGCAATACGCGCGGACGCTCACATTGCGTTTGGGGAGGAGCGCGGCGACCTTGCGGTAGGCTTCGCTGCGCGGCCGATCACGAAGCATGAGATGGTGCACGCTCAGGTCTTCGTAGCTCTCGAAGTAGTCCTCAGCCGCGACAGCCTTGTGCTTCTTGTGGCTGGCTGTTCATCTCAACGACGTCAGCAGATCACTCGAACCCACCCTCCCAGTTGCGTGCAGGATCACACGGATACCTTCAAGAGGAGGAACAGACGCATTGCCGGTCATATGTTGGTTCTCATCTCTTTGTCTCTTCCGGCTGAGGAGATGAAAATTAATTTAGTTTCCAATCTGCGTCCTGTTCCCTTCCCACAAGGCAAACAGGCTCACCTTTGCTCCATCTCCGCTCACTCCTGCGCCGTTCTGCCTATATTGGGAAGGGTGAAACAATTATTAAGATCAAAAATAAACATAAAAAATAAATAAAAAAACGAAAAACGAACAAAACTCTCCGTTGTTCAATTCGCTCAACGTTGCAGATTGTGAAGATGTTGGCACGCCGTGGAGTGAACCCCCGATTGGTTGGACTGGGCGGTAGTATCGTCGGCGCTGCCTCTCGCTATGGCGTCTCTACTTCTGCCGCGCGTCAGCTGGCTATTTCCACCCGCGCATTCGCTACGGCTTCCTCAGCTTCGCTTGCCACTTCCACCCGCCGCCGAATGCCGCCGTCCATCATCTCGCGCGGTAGCCTGTTCTCTTTCACTTCCTCTTCCACCTCTTCTTCCTCCTTGGCTGCCCTAAACATCCCCAATTGCTACGAGAGGCGGAGGCGTTACGCCACTGATACCAGCGAGGTACGCCCCCTTCGTTCAAGATTTGGGCAAATTTCCCAAGGAATGAAGATAGGTGAGTGAATTATTTCATTGTTGATGGATCGCCCGCAGGAAAGTGCTGCTGCCGCGGCCGAGACGGCGTCGGCGGCACAGGGCGGAAGCGACGCGATGTCCTCCTTCATCGCGGCGGCCGACCCCGTGACCACCGTCACGCCGGCTGCGCTGGAGGTCGTGGAGCGCACAGCGAGCGCGTTCCCGCCCGTCAACGTTCTCGTGGATGCCATGACGTTTGTCCACTACGCCGTGCCCCTCTCGTGGGCAGCCACCGCCGTCTGCTTCACTGTTGCCTTCCGTACTCTGATCTTGCCTGCCGTACGCCAGCGCTCGCTCGCTTCTCTGCTTTGCTCTTCCCCAGCTGCCTCTGAACTCGCGTGTATTTGTGCGTCTTGAATCATGCAGGTGGCTCTCACGATGCAAAATAGCGCCAAGATGCGTGCCGTCCAGCCCGGTACCCGCCCCAATCTGCTGCTGCTGCTGCTTATGAAGAGGCCTCACTCGGTCTCACCGCGTGCGCCTGTGCGGTACTCGGTGGCAAGAGCTCGAGAAGGTTAAGGCCAAGTATGGTCCCAACGTCGGCAGAGACGTGGGACTAGCTATGCAGTACCGGGAAGAGGTTGGGCCTTACACACCTACACAGCGCCGCATACTGGCACACCCGACAACTCACACACCTTTGGCAAACCAGGTGAGGATGCTAATGACCCAGTCCGGCGTCAGCATGTGGAAGACGATGGTGCCCTTCCTCGTTCAGACTCCTCTCTTCATCACCTTCTTCTTCACCACCAGGAAGCTCGGTACGTATGCACTGTCGGGGGAAGGCCGGACAATAGCTTATAGCGGCTGACCCTGCGCTGGCTCGGTTTGGCGCCCTCGGGTGCACAGCTGAGGAGGAGCCCGGACTCAGGGACGCCAGCTTCCTGTTCTTCCATGATCTGTCGGTGGCGGATCCCTACTACATCATGCCCGTGCTCACATCCCTCACTATGCTCGCCACCATCGAGGTACCCATCGTCCCTCCTTTATGCAAGGTGCAACACTAACGCAGTGTTCCTCTCTGTGATGCGCGCACATCAGCTGGGCTCTGATGGTGTGGGCGGCCAGTCCAACCCGGCCCTGAAGAACTTCCTCCGACTCTTCTCCGTCCTTGCCATCCCGGCCACGTCCTCCCTTCCCGTCGTACGCTTCCTTCCTTTTTTTGGGGGGGGGGGGTATTTTTTGGTGCTGGGTTGACCCTAATTACGTCTTATGGCCAGTTCACGCATATCTATTGGTTCACGTCCAACCTGTTCTCGCTGGGTCAGCTGGCCCTCTTCAAGGTGCCATTCATCAAGAAGGCTCTCAGTCTGCCTGACTACCAGGTGCTCCCCCAAACGCTAACAAATCACACAGACTCGCTTCGCACCCACACTCACCCCTCGCTGCGACCTGTGGCCAGGGCTTGTCGCCGGTTTTGGCCAGCTCGGCGCAGCCCGACAAACCCGATATGACCTATCAGCGCAAGCCCAACATCATCATCAAGACCAAGAACCGGTCGTAGCTTGAGCTTCTTTCTCTCTTTGCCGCCATCTCCTCACATGATGTAGCGCACAACCTATGATCTATCAAGAGAACTCGCGTGGGTAAAAATTCACCCATTTGTTGGTTCTACATATTTTTATTTTATAATTGCGATCTTTGCGGTTTGGTCTAAGCACGGCGCATGATCTTGGCGAAGACGTAGTTGGTGACCTTCTCGGCGAGGTCCTCACCGGCGACCAGGGCCGAGCGCCAGTGAACGCCGCCGTAGACGCGGCTGTTGTGCACCTCCTGGTAGAACTGCATGATGGAGGTGTAGGTGCGCGAGCCGAGCTGCGGCTGCGAGTAGGAGATGGTGCGGAAGCTGCCTTTCGGGGGCACATTGCCAAAGACCTTGATGAAGGCGAAAGCAGCGCCGCCGCTGCGAGCCGAGTGGCCCGACGGATGCTCTGGCGTCTGCGAGGTGGTCAGCACGGGAGTCCAGGCAGGGTCGACATAAGCGTGAGCCGGAGAATCAGGCGTGACGGTGCGGTAGGCGACGATGGGCCGGGCGTTGTAGTGCGTGTACTTGTAGAGCCAATGCGCGGCGTGTGCGTCGTGAGACGAGATGGCGGCGAGAGCCAGAGCGCGGAGAAGCTCGGCTCCGTCCATGTCGATGCCGGAGCTAGAGACGTAGTCCATGGCCCAACCGACCTGCGAGCCGAAGTTGCCATCGTGGAAGCGGGCGATGGCGTCAGTCTCCGCTGTGCGCGCAGACAGGCTTGCATTGCTTGTGCCGTAACGGAAAGTTTCGGCAAAGTCAGACAGGTGGCTGGCCGAGCCAGGAGCGGGCTGAGATGGAACGGTGAAGAGCGAGTAGCCATAAGAGGGGATTGCGAACGGGCGCACTTGCGGGTAGCCGGGAGAGTTGGGCTGGCCAGGAAAGTAGGGCAAATCGTACTGGTATAGGTACCAGAAGGTGCTGTTGGGTACGGAGTTGGGGCACGATGCGGTGGCGGGGTTGGGCCAGTTGTTGCAGTTGTTGGGCGGGTGACCGTCGTTGGAACGGTTGGCCAGCATGCGCTCGCCCACGAACTGGCCGAGAGCAATACCGTTGGCCTTCTTGGCATTTTCGGGCAGCGCGCCAAGGTGTACGGTCAGCTGCGACAAGTGCGAAAACTGCAACATGGCGCGAACGTCGGCCGACGCGGTCGCGGGAATCAGGCCGTTGAGCACCACTTCCGCAGCCTTGGCCGCAGCGGCCAGGGGTTCGGCCTTGTGGACTTTGATGCTCGAAGGAATATTGGAGAGGTCCAGGTAACTGTCGTACTCGGAACCCTCGGCAAGGTTGGCGGCGTCGTACATGGCCGTGGCAACCATGGCCCACGCACGGAGTCCTGAAGCACCTCCGCCGGGAGCGCCCAAAACATTGGTGGTGCTATAGATCTTGTCATGCCACTCGACGATTCGCTCGCGAGTCAGCCGCTTGCTGCCGCAGTTGGCATCCACGGCCAAGACTGCCGAAAATGCCAGGAGGGCCAGCACGGTCAAGAAGAGTCTGTTGGTGATCATGTGGGTGTGTAAAGTGTAATGGTTGCGCCTACGCTGGCTGATTTTATGTGGGGTTAGGTAGGTTTCCAGGGCGGCGGTAGAGCTGGAAACGCTGGGCAAAGGTCACACGGGCGTAATCTTTAAGCTACCCGAGGAAGCGAATCGCCGATCGAGAGACGGAGTTGGAGTGATCTCAGAATAGACCGCGCTGTTGTTTGATCACCAGCTAATTTCATGCATCTAGGATGTCAGGAGAATCCTTGTTAAGGTGAAATTTGCGCGGAGTTATTTTTACTCAACCTCAGTCCAATTACCGTATCAACAATTACCACGTTGATCACTAGTAATTTCATATAGGTGGCATGTGAATGCTTGTTAAGGTCAAATTTGCACGGAGTTATTTTTGTCATCACCTAGTATAGCCATCTACAATTAC
This sequence comes from Acanthamoeba sp. SK_2022b, assembly GCA_027943245.1. NCBI lineage: Eukaryota > Discosea > Longamoebia > Acanthamoebidae > Acanthamoeba > Acanthamoeba sp. SK_2022b. Next base: position 132,166 of record JANDJZ010000060.1, on the reverse strand, counting down.
CACGTTGCAATTTGATGTCAGAATGAAGAAGGTTGCTATGAGAGAGGAGGCTTGTGACGAATTTGGCTCCTTTTAGAAAATTGCTTGTGCAAAACAAAGCTGCAGTTTTCCCTGTCTGACTGAGCCAATCTGGCCAACATCTTCCTTAAGTCTGACTCTGCACTCCACATTGCTCAGTTGAAGGTTTTGTGTTGATGCTATTCCTAATTGTGGTTCATATGGTGATTGTCCTGCTTTGGCATGGAACTATGGGATAAAATCTTGAGTTACTTCATTCACAGGTCAGACAGGAATTGGTCACTCCATGATGCACATGCTTTCTTCCCTGTGATCACCACTCCCTGTGCTGTTGTGCCCCAGTGTGAGACACTGTATTGGTGGTGAGCTGCATGAATGGCCCACCACTCTTGATGACCAGACACCAGTTGCAGACACTGGGCGCAGTCTCCTGCCCAAGGTCTCATCAACAGCTCCCTTCGCCCTGCCATGCTCCACCAAGGTAGCGACACGGAGTTTCTTCATTGGTAACTCCGAGGGGTTGAGCTGACTGGGTCGGAGTGGTGCTTCCACGGACAAGGCTACTAACTCCTATAGTAGGTAATACACCCCGGGGTGCGCCGGTCGCAGGTATAAAAGAGGCGTCGTCTAGTCTATATCTTCACCAACTGAGTACTCAACCACAACCAAAACACTCTTGAACTGTTCCATCTACTGGTACATTCACCTCCCACAAGGCCTGCTCTCACCATCATCGCCTTTTCTGAACAATAATACTGATCATGGTGTCGCCCACACTGTTCTTTTGCAGTAAGAAAGGATGAACGGTCAAGTTTGGTTGACGTGGGCGTGCGCCCTGGCTTTCGCCTCCATCGTTTTCATGAGCGCGCCCACCGTGGGCCAGTCCGCCTGCTACGCGCCCACCGCGCTCAACTTCACCTCGGAAGCTGGCAAGCTGTGGGTCAACGGCCAGCGCTTCCACCTCAAGGGCACGTCGTGGTTCGGCTTCGAGACCGCGGCCTGTACCGTGCACGGCCTGTGGGCCAACTCCTACACCTTCTTCCTCGATTTCTTGGCCGCCCAGGGCTTCAACGCCATCCGCCTGCCGTTCCACCTGGAGCTGGTGCTCAACGAGAAGTCGCCCAACGGGATAAACTACGGCGCCGGCGCCAACTCGGAGCTGCAGGGCCTCAACTCGCTCCAGGTCATGGACAAGGTCATCCAGGGTGCCGCCGCCCGGGGCATCGTGGTCATGCTCGACCTCCACTCGTTCGCGCCCGATCAGTTCATGTCAGATGGCATGTGGTACAATGCGGCCAACCCCGAGTCGAAGGTCATCTCAGGCTGGACCAAGCTGCTCCAGCGCTACAAGAACCAGTGGAACGTCATCGCGGCCGACCTCAAGAACGAGCCGCACACCTCGACCTGGGGCACCGGCAACTCGGCCACCGACTGGAACCTGGGCGCCGCGCGCCTGGCTAACGCCATCGCCAGCTCGGTAAGCGACCGCTTTCTCATGTTCGTCGAGGGCGTGTCCGACTCGCCGCCGTGCCGCGAGAACTGCTTCTGGGGCGAGAACCTCACCGGCGCCCGCTCCAACCCCGTCATAATCGACCACCAGTCCAAGTTGGTCTACTCCCCACACGTCTACGGCCCCAACGTGTTCGGCCAGTCCTACTTCTCTGCCGGGAACTTCCCCACCAACATGCCCGCCATATGGGAGGACCACTGGGGCTTCATTCCCGCCGCCACCAACAGCGCCTTCGTGATCGGCGAGTGGGGCGGCCCATTCAGCGGGAAGGACCAGGTGTGGATGGAGGCCCTGGCGGCCTACCTCAAGGCCAAGGACTCCACTAGTCAGTTCTTCTGGTGCCTCAACCCCAACTCGGGCGACACCGGCGGCCTCCTCAAAAACGACTGGAGCTCGCCCGAGTCGGGCAAGCTGGCCCTCCTTGCTGACTTGGTCTCCTCGCCGACCAAGTTCGCCGTCAACGCCCAGGGCCAGGTCTGCGTGAACGGGGGCAACCAGCCGGTGCCGCCAGCTACTCCCTCAGCGTCGGCCTCGCCAGCAGCGCCCAAGCCGTCGACCTCGTCGACACCCAAGTCCTCGGCTTCGTCGTCGCCTGTCGCGCCCAAGTCCTCTGCTACGGCATCGCCTGCCGCGCCCCAGCCCTCGGCCTCGTCGTCGCCTGTCGCGCCCAAGGCATCCGCTTCGCCCTCGCCTGCCGCGCCCCAGCCCTCGGCCTCGTCGTCACCCGCCGCGCCGTCTAGCCCGCCCACCACCGGTGCCTTCAGCTTCTATGTGTACGAATCCAACTACGAACGTGTTGCTCCCCAAATGCAACATATTGCTGACAGCATAAACTTAACGAAACAACTACAGTGGTACGAGCGCCTGGTGGATGGCGGTAACGATTCCCGGCTCGGAGTCGGTCTCGATCGACTGCGGTAATGGACAGGGCTTGGTGGTGATGACGCCGGCCTGGCTGCCCCATATGTGGACCTTTACCTCGACCAACGGGCACGCGTGTAAGTCGAGCCTCACCTTCGTCGTCAACGAGGGCACGCCACAGACCATCGCCGCTCCCTGGGCTTAAGAAGCTGATCTGCCCTTGACGTCCATCATCATCCTCATATCTTCCCTCTTTCTCTCTGGTAGGAACTTGATTATCGGCATATCGCTGTAATCAAAACCATGCAAAATATAAGTGTAATTATCCTTATTCTGTTCCAAGTAGGTTTCAACAACCAAAAAAGGGCTGGTTATTCCTGTTTCTGTGGTAGCTGCCACACAGCCAAAAAAACAAAACATGTCTCTGGAAATGTTTAGATAATTTCCAAAACAACCACGCCTGTTTTGTTTTTTTCAAGAGTGTATTTATTGTTTTGTTGTATTGCCAAAACACAGCATGGCACGGCTCATCGATGACGCACAGAAATGGTTGTCTGAGAACTACCTCAGCAACATTGAGGATCTTCTTCTTAAAAGCGGCTTCTTAACACTCGACTCCATCTTGTCCATTTCTGATAGGTATGGCATGTTTAAAAATCTAAAGATTGAACTTTATTTCTTATTAATTTATGTTTAATAGTGATGTGGAAGCAATCGGCTTCAACATGGGCTTGAAGCATCAGCTGATGCTGGCGATTTCAAAGCAACAGAACGCATCAAGCCATCTTCCACCTCCTTTGCCTCCACCCTCTTCATCTGTCCCTCTGCCACCTCCTTCCCCTCTGGCCTCTTCATCAGCATCACCTCCACCACCAAAGCAATGTGTTGGGCCTCAGCAATGTGGCAAATGCCACAAATGGAAGAAAATGTGCCACAGCCAGTGTGTGGAGGCGGACTGCTGTGTTGCCTTCTCATCTTGCCCTACACAACATGTGTGCACACATCCCAAGGTGAAAGAAGCGGTGAAAGAGTCCAGGAAGAGGGCAAGAGAAGAGAAAGAAGAAGAGTAGAGGAAACATCAAGAAGAAGAACAAGCAAAGAAAAGGAGAGCAAAAGAACTGCTCAAGGTACCTGACCTGCTGATGGAGAAGGAATGGTTTGAGACAGGCATTTGGGCGAAAATTGAAGTACTCACAAATGCACCTGAATCACTGGGGAAGTACCCCGTTGCTTGTCGCCAGATCTGCCACACCGTCGACAGCCAAAGGCACATCTCCTCCACCACTTGCAGTGGTCGCTCCCCCACCTGCAGCCGCTCCTGCACCTCTTGCCACACCCCTTCATCTCGTTGGCCAGGGTGGTAGTGGCCACCCAGTTTGTTCTTGTGAGAATGGAGGCCGCTGGAAGAGAAATGGAAAAGGGCAAAGATGACAAAGACGAGCATGACTTTCCTCGGCATCGTGTGGCACTGTTTCAAAACGTTGTTTGTGTAGCTCACAAAATAAAAAAGAACGTTTTGGCGCGGCACAAAGGCAAACGGCCAAACAAGAAGCAAAAGAAAGCGGAAAAACGCATTTTGAAACTGACGAAATGAAAAAACCGTTTGTTTTGTAACCTTTTCGTGTGGCAGCCACCACAGAAACAGGAATAATTCACAGTTAGCTCTGGGAATGATTGCGCAAAAAAAAAAAAAAAGCCATTTTCAAGGCTTAGCCATCTTGAGCAGTGTCCCATTGACACTGCCTTCCAGATCCTTTCAGGCCAGAGACTGCTTGTTCAAGCGCCAGTCCTTCACTTTTTACTCCTCAAAGCATCTCAGACAATCAAACCACATGAGACTTCAGACTCCAGCTGCGCCCTTGGCATGCGCTACAGGACGTTGTGCCTCATCTGGACATGCTTATGCTGTTGCCTGGGCAATGGCTGATGTTATTGTAGAATTGGGTTGTATTTTATGTTTGTCCGCAACGAAGGTCTTCAGTCAAAAACACCCTGTTGCTTGAGACCGTTGATCGTGTCTTCAGAGAAGCCAAGAAGCTCGCGGAGCACCTCAGCGTTGTGCTGGCCAAGCACGGGTGCAGGACCACGGGGACAAGGGTTGGTGTGGGACATCTTTACCGGATTGCCCATTAGCTTCACGAGGCCAATCCCGGGTTGCTGTAAACAATCGTAGGATGAGAAATCAGCTAGTGCTAGCACAGACAAGGCAACAGGCACGCACCTCGACATCGACAATCATCTTGCGGTCGTGGGCGACATGCTGGTCATTAGCCACGTCCGCCAACTCTTTGATAGGGCACGCCGGAATCTGCAAATGCAGCACGGTCAGTAACACAAATTTGCGTTCTGTTGCTGTGCACTCTATACCCGGTTCTCAAGGAGGAGATTCACTATGTCATCAATGTTATGTTGAGATGTCCAGCCTTCTACCAGCACCTTGAGCTGTACATGATTCTCCAATCTAAACGCGCAGCTTCATGTTAACCAACATAGTGCAGCGCATGATTGTTGTTCGTGTTGCGTCTCGTACCGCTTGGGATTGGTGTTGAACGTTGGGTCGGCTATTTCTGCGGCCATACCGGGGGAGCCAGCGGTGCAGGCAACAAAACGCTGCCAGATTACGTCGTTGGCTACGGCGATGATGACCCATCCATCTGCAGCCTTGAACGAGTCGTACGGCGCGATGAACTCGTACCTGAGTGAACGGAAAGAGCGGGTGAGCGCAGTCAAGTCATCACCACTGTCATGAAAACAGGCTCAAGGCCAAACCTGTTGCCGATCCTTGACGGAACTGCATCCTCAATAAATATCTTCTGTACATGCTGGCTCATGGTGGTGAACAGCGAGTCCACGAGAGCCACATCTACCAGCTGTCCCTTCCCTGTGGTCCTTCGCACCTGTTGTGTTGGTGGAGCACGCGACACAGCAGAGCCATTACCACTTGTGCGTTTGGATCCCTACGAGCTGCCAATGGGATCACAAACCTGGAGTGCAGACAGCACGCCGACACAGGTGAACAGCGCGCAGGTCATGTCGCCGATCGCGGTGCCTGCTCGCGTGGGCGGGGAGTCCGGCCAGCCCGTGATGCTCATCAGTCCGCTCATGGCCTTTGGCGCGCGGAGTGAGTCCGAAGGTTGAGAAAGCATTCGGAGGCACGGGTGCTGTGAGTACCTGGCTGATGATGTCGTAGCCCGGACGGCTCTTGTAGCGGCCCGTCTGCCCGAAACCGGAGATGGCGGCGTAGACGATGCGCGGGTTGACTTCCTTGAGCTTGTCATAGCCCAGCCCGATGCGGTCCATGGTGCCCGGGCTGAAGTTCTCTATCACCACGTCGCTCTTGCGCACGAGGTCAAGGAATACCTTCTTGCCCTCGGCATTCTTCAGATTGAGCGTAATGCTCCGTTTGCCCCTACAGCACGCGGATGGCGGATCGGGTCAATACCTCGAGTGGTGCAACTCTTCGCAGCAGAACATAAAGAGCAAGTTGCCAGAGGCGGTAGACGAAACCTGTTAAGGTTGACGTAGTAGAGGCTGACGTCGTCTTTGAATGGCGGAAACTGCCGGGCGTCGTCACCAATGCCGGGTAGCTCGAGTTTGATGACGTCAGCGCCCATGTCCGCGAGCAGCATGGTGCAGAACGGACCGGCCAGCACTCGCGTGAGGTCCAGCACTCGGACACCCATACGCCCTTCCTCCGCCCGTGCGCTCTCCGCTGCGTCCTCGTCTGCGGCGCGTGCGGTGAATTAAATTGTTGCGGTGCTTGGGCTTTGTAAGGCGTTATCGTGGAATTAATCTCATAATTATCAATAATAATAAAAAAGAAAAATAAAAAAGCACCCTGCTGAGCCACTTGGGTGCGCAAGGCACGCAGTTCCTCTTCAAGCTGCTTACGGGCACAGCGCTCCTGCTCCAGCTCACGCCGCAGCTGAGCTTCCACCGTGTGTTCCATGCTTCCTCTCTTCCGCGCAATGGCTTGCTAGGAACCTGTACTTTGATCTGCCATTTCTTTGTGACGCCAAATTTGTGTGAAACATGCCATACATGCCACAACACCTACCAGTAGAATTTCTGATATCTGCGGCACTCGACGGCACTCGAACCGTGGGTTGGCGAGGAGGGACAACCGGCGTGGGATCGGGCGAAAAGAGGAAAGAATTTCGCGGGAGGCGCAGCCGGAGACGAGCAAGACTGGCAGCTGATGATGAGGTGCGGTAGCAGTGATGTACATGAGCTGAGTACGGAGTGCCAGACGCGCCTGCGGAATGCACGCCAGTCGCGCGAAAACATGCGGGCATTCGGCGGAGGAGGAGTTCGCTTGGCAGCACCCTAGCCTCCGCTACGTGCCCCCCCCCCCAGCCAGCATTGTCTCGAGCCAAAGGTCGTTGAACGCCGCCGTAGAAGAAAGAAACGCAGAGGGTGAGAGAGCCTCCCAAATCCAAGAGCCACCACACAACTACACCTGAGTCACAAAGCACGTCGCCACAGCAGATAACCGCTCCTCCTCCACACAACTACAACTGAAACGAGCTTGGAAAGAAGGCAGTACGCGAGCAAACCATTCAGCGACGATGAGCGCTACACTACACAGCAGCATGGAGGAGGTTTTGATGGATCACAGAGGTCGAGCAGAACAGCCACAGCACGACAGCATGGACGAGGATAGCCTCGCCCAAGCCAACGTCAGTAAACAGCAACAACAGAACGGGGCAGCAACATCTTCTGCCCCCCTTGTCGATACGAGCGCCAACGCGACGACCAGCAGCGACGAGGAGGAGGAAGATGGAGCACGAGAACAGCCTAACCACAGTCCCAATATTGTCCTCAACTACAGAGGACAGGAGAGCCAGGAAGTGGACGGGGAGGCTGTAGAAGAAGATGACGATGAGACCAGCTCTTTCATGAACGCCGACCTGCAGGCATGTCGCGAGGGGTCCATTGCCGGTATGGTCCAGCGAGTCAAGCCCTACCACGAGCGCTACGTCGGCCAGATTAGGCGCGGGCGTTGGGAGGGTCGAGGTCGACTTGTCTACAGCGCCGACGATCCCCGTGGCCGCATCGACTACGACGGCGACTTCCGCGCCGGCCGACGCCACGGCAAGGGAAAGCTGCGCTGGCGAAACGGTTGTATCTACAAGGGCCAGTGGAAGGACGACATGATGCAAGGAACGGGCTCGATGAAGTGGCCCACAGGTGCGCCTCTTTTTCTCTCTTCCCTCCAATCCAAGAATCCCAAATTTATGGGTGTGCCGACTGCTGACGGTTCCTACGCTTGCAGGCCAAGTGTACAAGGGCGGTTGGGAGAACAACCAGATGCACGGCGAGGGAGTGATGACATGGCAGAATCCACAGGTGCGCTACGTGGGCTCCTGGTGGAATGGCAAACGATACGGCCAGGGCCGGATCACATTCGCTGAGGATGACGAGGCAGAGCGTGTGCACTACGAAGGTACCCCACCCGCCAGAGCTGACTCGAGCCTTTGAGCTAGAGGCCTCTAGCTTACACGTGTGTGGGTGTCCACCAGGCTGGTGGCAGAACGACCGGAAGGAGGGCTGGGGCGAGATGGTGTGGAAGTCGGGCTCACACTACAAGGGCGAGTGGAAATCCGGGCTGCGGGACGGCTTCGGTATCCACACATTCCACAATGCCGACAAGTACGTGGGCCAGTGGACCAAGGACAAGCGCACGGGCAAGGGCGAGCTGCAGTTCGCCAACGGCGACAAATTCGAAGGCGAGTGGGTGGAGGACAAGAAGCATGGCAAGGGCGTGTACACCTACGCCCACGGCCGTATACGCCACGAGACCTGGCACCACGGATGCCGCGTCGAGGATCCCAAGCAAAAGTACGCACCTGCCCCAACAGCCACCTCCCCGTACCTCCTGCTCAGGTCGTGTTCCCTTTCCCTATCTCCCCCGCCAGGTTCATGGTGCAGTCGCTGGTTGTGCTGTGCGTGGAGTATGTGGGAAGCAATCCGGAGCTGCTCTTGGCGGACCAGAGAGTACGTGGCCCTCCATAGACCTGTTTTATTCTGGAAACGAGTCTTACCGAAGTCCTTGTGCCTCCGACAGTCTACGTCCGAGAAGAGGAGCACCAGCGTAACCGCCGTGAGCAAGATGATGATGGATCTGGTGACGATGCACCACCACCACCATGGCGGCCGGTCCAAGGGCAAGGAGAAGGAAAAGGATTCTGAGCGCGACATGGCAGAGTGGAAGCCCTCCGACGCGCTCACCCCGCTCGACGACAGCGCCAGCTCAGGAAGCGCCAGCGGCAAGGAGCGCAGAGATTCTGTCGCCAGGCTGGCTGGGCTGCGCGATTCAGGCTCCGAGCACGACGGCGCCGTCACCGCTCTATCCTCTTCGTCCTCCACTTCCACATCGAAGCGAAGGCGCAGCAAGCGGATCTCTACGCCGGGTCCCGTGCTGCCCCAGGAGATGATGGTGCTCGTGGAAGCCTACATGCAGAGGATCGCGCAGAGGAAGCGCGTAGAGCAGGAGGCGCTGAACCAGAAGAAGGACCGCGAGAGGTCGGGCAGGCGGCGGATTGCCAGCTGCGTCGTGCAGTAAAAAATCCCGCCTCACCCAAGCCGTGGGTCATGTGTCGACAAAATTCGTAAAGAGAAGAAATGTTACGCATACGTCTTTTGGGAGTTTGGGTCGTCTGTGCGACGAAGAGCTGCAGACTTCCGGCCTGTGGAGCAGAAGTTGCGATTGTCTAACCGACCGGGCGGGAGTTCGAAGTCGTCACTTATTAGGGCTCCATGTCTGTGGCCTGTGCAACCTAGTTCATCAACTGGACCAACATCAGCTGTTGAGGGAGTGGGCTTCACACCAGCACCATGAATGAGCGCTGATCAGGCACTGTGGCTCCTATACTACCTCACATATGCCCCCATTCTAACTCCTGGCTGCCTCCACATAAATAGCCCTTCAAGAGCCGATCCACACCACCAACTCTCCTACACAAGCCTCGCTTCTTTTCACCCAGTCGAAAGGAAGTCGCCCCCTGAACAGACACCACCGCACCTTTCTGCTGCTTTTACAACAATGACTTCCTTCTCTTCCCGTTATGGTGCTCTGTTTGCGCTTCTTTTCGCGGTGGTCCTCTCCGCCTTCGTCGCCGTTGCCGTGGCCAGCGACAGCTGTGAGTGCCCATGCCCCTGTGACTCGTCGGGTGGAGACTTCTCGGTGACGTGGTACAGCGGCTCAAGCGTCTGGTGGCTGGCCGTCACCATACCCGGCTCGACCTCGGTCCAGATCGACTGCGGCAATGGCCAGGGCTTCGTAAGCATGACCCCCGGCTGGGCCACCAACATGTGGACCTTCTCTTCAGGCAATGGCCAGGCTTGCAAGTCGACCGTGCAGTTCGTCGTCAACGGTGGCTCGGCCCAGTCCGTCACAGCCCCCTTTTAAGTGTGTCGTGACGACCTCTTGTAAATGTTCGATTATAGCTGTACAAATCCTTCGCAACCTGTTTGTGCGCCAACGAAGTGTTTCCGCCACCAATCAGCTACTACTGTTGCTACTCCACCAATAAGCGAGCACTACGCGGGCTGAGAAATGCTCTGCGGTCATCGTCTTCGCTCTTCCCGCTACCAGCCAGCCACCGACGACATGAAAACCCTTACGTGGACACTCTTGTTTGCGGTTGCGTTGGCCGTGGCACTGCTGACAGGAACCTCGGCCCGCCCCTCCCGGACCGCGCAGAGGGATGCCTTTGTCGCTCGCCTCATGGCCAGCCTCACCCTCAAGGAAAAAGTTGGCCAAATGACCCAGGTACTGCCACGCGTCAATTGGTGAATATATGATAAATATTTGGACAAATATTACTATTTTATTGCAATCAACAATAAATCAACAACTATGACTGATTTAACGTTTTTATTATTCGTGAAATAGCTGGACATTGGCATGCTCCAGGAGTCCGACGGTAAGGGCAACCTTTTGGCGTCACTCAACAAGACAGCACTCCTTTACGGAATCAAGAACTACGGAGTAGGCTCGTACCTCAACTCGTGCGTCCTTCTCGCAATAGCCACAACAAACCTCCCCATTTGTTCTTTATATTCCATTTTAAGTGCTAATTCTCCGGGCTAACCGGTTGCAAAAGGCCCTTCTCCGGCTCCTCGCCTGTGCCAAACCGGAGCGGCAAGCCCGAGATCGCATGGAACGTAACGCAGTGGATCGAGTTCGTCAACACAGTCCAAGAGGCGGCCATCCAGTACGGTAACTCGTCGGTGCCCATCATTTACGGTCTAGACTCCGTGCACGGTAAAGCTCCACCGCTTCGCATCATTCTTGGCCTCCACGACACACTGATTCTCCTGCACTTGGGTATGCGCGCAACGAAGGTGCCAACTACGTGCGCGGCGCTGTCATGTTCCCTCACAACATTGGTCTCGCGGCTTCGTGGTCGCCCATCCTCGCCTATGCGGGTGCCAAGATCACCGCCAAGGACACCAGGTAGAGTGACACTCCGGTCGGTGTGGCGCATGCACTGATGGCCTCTGGCCAATTTAACTGCGTGGCCGCTGCGGTTAGGACGGCCGGCATCCCCTGGGCCTTCACCCCCGTTCTTGGCCTTGGCATCCAGCCCCTCTGGCCTCGCTTCTACGAGACCGTATGCAAAGCCATGCCCCATTCCTCCCACACGATTTCCTTCTGTCGGACGCCTGCTGACTGCGCGCACGGTGATCCCACAGTTTGGCGAGGATCCTTACCTGATCTCCACCTATGGTCGAGCTGCCGTCGAGGGCTACATGGGCAAGAGCTTCTCCCACGTACACATGCGCTGCTGTCCTCAGCGTCTCCGCCTTGACGCAGAGAATGCCGTTGGGCACCAACTCTCACCCATGAATGTGTACAGGATCAGCTCGAGACTTCGGTGTGGTGCCGCAAGCGCCAGAACGAGGAGGACGAGTACGAGAAGGAAATCGCTGAGGAATGGTCCACCACTGTGGCCGTTTCTCTGAAGCACTACCTGGGCTATCCCGCGCCCATCTCGGGTAAGGACAGGACCGAAGCCTGGGTAAGTACCTATCTTCCGAGCTGGTCCCCGCCAGTTGCTGACCGCCGATTCTTCTCAGATCCCCGATCGGATGCTGCTCCAGTACTTTGCTCCCTCGTTCATCGCGGCCGTTCAGGCCGGAGCCCAGAATGTGATGATCAACAGGTAAACCACCCATGCCGTACACTCGGCTATGTAGGAGCACGGCGACTAAACTTCGTTACGTTCAAAAGCGGTTCGATCAACGGCATTCCGGTCCACACCTCCGAGCAGTACCTCAACCACTACCTCAAGGACAGCTGGGGCTTTGAGGGCTTCGCCGTGACCGATTGGAACGATATCGAGAAGCTCGTCTACTACCACCACGTCGCTGCCGACAACAAGGAGGTAACGATGTCGCACATGCCTACGTTCTTCGTATTGTTGTTGTTGTTGTTCTGTTGACGAACCAAGCGTTTACAGGCCATCAGGATGGCCCTTAAGGCTGGCGTGGACATGAGCATGGTCCCTTCGGTAAGTTGCTTGCTGGCCCCCATGCTTGCTACAGGCAGCCTGTACCAACGGTTTGTGTTAGGACTACTCCTTCTCGGATGACCTGTACACTCTTGCCCAAGAGGACCAGGCCATCAGGGAGATTGTTGATAAGTCCACTGAGCGTATCCTCAAGATCAAGTACGACCTGGGTTTGTTCACCAACCCCTACGCGTCCAACCTCTCCAACCCCAACATCGCCACGGTACTTCTGCTGTTGGATAAGGCTTTTAATTGGTTTGTATGTGGCTGACTTTTAGTTGGTCTAGGTTGGCAGCAAGAGCGACCGACTTGAGTCCGAGAACGTAGTGAGGGAATCCCTCACGCTTCTTAAGAATGAGGACAACGCGCTTCCTCTGTCGGCAACGGTGCGTTACACCACTTCGCCTCCGGGAGACACAACAGTGCTGCAGCTTTTTAAACTCCGACTCTCGATTTCAGGCCCAGAAGATCCTGTTGGTTGGTCCTGCTGCCAACTCGCTCCCGAATCAGTGCGGTGGTTGGTCGATCCACTGGCAGGTAAGCGTCCCGATCGAGCTGAGCTCAGTGTTGATGGCTCCGGGCTCCGGACCTACCAGCCATTTTTTTGCTTTCAGGGTGCGGTCAGCCCGAGTGAGTTCGATCCCTACCCTGGCACGTCGACCATTTACCAGGGCCTCCACTCGTTGGTTCCTTCAGGCTCTGATGTTAAGCTCATCGGTATGCACACTACCATGCGGTCTCCTAAATGCTCAAGCCACCACTGAACTCCCTCCCGGGATATCACAGGGGCCTGTGACTTCGACAAGTGCGATGACTTTGCTCTGCGTGAGATCGATGCCTTCATCCAGACTTCGGTAAGCTCGCCAGCCTTGCGCCTATCCCGGCAGCTCGTGTGTGCTAATAAGGACCGCGCCCTAAGGCCGATGTTGTCGTCCTGGCCGTTGGTGAAGGTCCCGAAGCCGAGGTCGTTGGTGACATCAACGATCTCACCATCTCCCTCTCACAAATCAAGCTCATCAAGACCGTGCAAGATGTGCCTGCTCCTCTTGCCCGCATTGCGCTTTTTTATTTACATTTTTTACCGACTGATTTTGTGCGTTGTCCGTCATTTCTCACAGGCCATCGCCAAGAGCGGCAAGAAGATCAAGACTGTGCTGGTGCTCGTGGAGGCTCGCCCCCGCATCATACCCGAAGAGATTATCAACGCCACCTCGGCCGTGGTCCACACCTACCTCCCCGGTCCATGTACGTCGTTGTTTTCACCCCTATTTGGCTTGAGTTGTATGTTGAGGCCTGACCAGTTTAAATCATCGCCAGATGCGGGCGAGCCCTTGGCCGAGGCGCTGTTCGGTAAGTTCAGCCCTTCGGGCAAGCTGCCATTCACTTACCCGCGCACCACGGGCGACATCCACGTGCCCTACTGGCACTGGTACTCGGATGTCACCACTCCGCTCTACCCGTTCGGCTTCGGCCTCAGCTACACCAGTACAGGCTTCCTTTGCTCGAAGAGCGCCTTCCTTACAATAGCTTACGTTGTGGGGGCGGATGTGTACGTGCAGCTTTCGCCTACGACAACCTCCGTGTGTCGGACACCAAGGTGGCGCCGGGCAAGCCTTTGACCGTCTCGGTCCGAGTGACCAACACCGGTAAGGTCCCTGGTAAGGAGGTCGTGCAGCTCTTCGTAAGCGACGTCTACGCTACCGTCGCCCCCTCCGTCAAGGTACCTTGCCACACCGATCGACTGGGATCGTATCGATTTCTTAGAAACTTATCTACCTCCCGTAACAGCTGCTGAAGAGATATGAGAAGACGGCGACCCTCATGCCTGGTCAGTCCCACGTCGCCACCTTCACGCTGGCCACCCACGATCTGGCGTTCTACAACCGCGAGCAGCAGTTCGTCGCCGAAGCCGGCCTCTTTAATATTCAGGTTAGCCCCGCCACGCAACAATTCCCGCAGCTGCTACTGACGTGCTGCTTCACCTTTGTTGTGCTCGTTCTAGGTTGGCACCCTCTCTGCGTCGTTCACCCTCACCGATGCTAGCCTCATCTGCCCCACCATCTGAGTGAGGCCACATCTGGCCACGATTTTGTCAAGAACACAGAACAGAAGAACGCTTCTTCCTGTTGTCTACAAGAATTCTTGGCATTCCACTTGTGTCCCCTGTCCGTGCGAGCTGCAGTACTACAGCAGCGCGGAGCAGGAGGCTGCGTGAGTCTGTCGCAGCCGCAGAAGCGAGATGGAGAGGAAGAATGGGGTGGTGGCTGCTTTGGAGACCCCCACAGGCCTCCGCTTCCCCTCCATCGAGGCCTCCCGGCCTGCTGCCGCTCCTGTCCTCGAGGAATATTTTGGTACATCCCACAGGTTCTTTTTCTGGCTATTTTATGTCAACCCTTCTTTACTGCCGCACCCACAAGCCCCTATGCTGTTGCCCATCCATACCAAATCCCTCGCTTTCGTTCTCCGTCCTCCCCCCCCTCCGCGCCCAAGGGCTAGCTTTTTCCTTGTTGCACCACCTCGTTCACGTTCATGCCGTAACCGCGTGGGGTGCTATGCGATGCTTTTTTTATTTATTTATCAATTCATTATTTATCCTTCCGCGGTACAGCTGCGTGAGAGCCCTGAGTGACCTGTGGTGGTGCGGTGGCGGAGCAGGATTCATGTACATAGGCGAGATGCTCAAGGAGTGGCGCACCAGCAGAGAGGACGTGACCCTGGAGCGCCTGCTCGCTGAGGCCAGCACCGAGCACCTGCTCTGGGAAGCCGAGCGCGCCAACCAGGAGCTCATCCTCTTGTACGCTCCGCAACCCAGGCCATCACACTGTCTCAGTGTGAGCGCACTGGCTAGGTCATTATTGACAGTACTTCGCCATAACAGCGTCAACCGGGAACGAGTGGTGGACAAGATCCTGCAGTACGCCTTCGGCGGCAACGGCACCAGCCCACCGAGCTCGCCCTCAAAGACGGAGACAATGCAACAACGGCAAGCGTCGCTCACCCCGTACGTGTGCTCGACTGGTTTGGTGGGAGGTCTTCTGTGGGCTGTAGACTGATGCCTGCTCAGTGAGGAGGTCAAGAGTTTCTGCCAGGAGCTGCTCTCTTTGGAGGTGAGGCAAGGTGGCGTGTTTGACGATAGCGGCCAGACTAGGTACGTTTCTCCCGTTTCTTGTCGTGCTTGCACAGGGAAAAGATGCCTGTGGTTGCTTACGTATCGCGTGTTGTGTGAACGGATCATTTGACCGCAGGATCATCCACCATCTGTTCTCATCTTTCTTTACACCCGAGGACGAGGACGGCAAACCCCGGTTCCGGGCGCCGCCACCAGAGGCCGGCACGCTCCTCCAGGTCTTGGCCTATCGACCACAGTCCCGCGAGAAA
Organism: Acanthamoeba sp. SK_2022b; assembly: GCA_027943245.1. Lineage (NCBI taxonomy): Eukaryota > Discosea > Longamoebia > Acanthamoebidae > Acanthamoeba > Acanthamoeba sp. SK_2022b. The sequence continues at coordinate 116,881 of JANDJZ010000060.1, read as the reverse complement.
GTAAGGCAATCGCATTGCATCGCATTGCACCCGCCAGTGTTGGTGGCTACTATGAACTCACCGGTGCCTCGTGGCAGGTGCTCTCATATCTCGTCGACACGCCTGCAGAGATGTTTGTGGACTTCTTTTTGTTGCACTTGGACCATCTGATCGTGTCCGACGTGCTCACCACCCTGGTGAGCCTCCTCAGCGAGGCCCCGCCCTCGGCCTGGCTGCCCACCGGCGGGCCGCGCGTCCTTCAGCTCCCGCTCTCCGAGTTTGACGTCAACCCGAGCCTGGTGGTCGCCTTCAATGAGGTACAGCTCTTACCAGGTCATCTTAGACTCCTCCTAAGCGTGCTGGGTGGCCCTAATGGCTCCTCATCGTCAAATAGTGGTTGATCGCCGGCAGTTTTGTGGATCGGGTGATCGCTACCATCCTGCAATCTGATGGAGGTGGCGATGATCAAAGACGACGAGCCGAGGTCACCGAAAAGGTAATGATGAAGACCCAGCTTGGCTGCCTGAGCGTCGCGTCGACCGCGTGGAGTCGGCTCATTGGCTTCATCGTTTGTTAGGCGTTCGGTCTGCTGGGGCAGTTGGTCATGATCGCGCGCTCGCATCTGAACATCAGTCAACTCCCGCCACCCATCTTCTACGACTTCATGGAAGAGGCCCGACTCCGGTCCTTCCTGCGCTCGATTTTGCAACACCAGGTTTGTGCCCCGCACCCTACTTTGCTCCTTGGGAGTCACGCATGCGTCCGAAACCTGATCGAATCCGTTGTACACCGTAAGCAGAACGATAAGGTGGTGGGCGAGGGGCTGGCTCTTCTCTCGTCGCTGTTGGTCTGCGACCGAATGCGCGATGCCGAGAAGAGGAAGAGGGCGGAGGAAGAGGAAGAAGCTGCTGGCAGCAATCAAGAGGAGACCACCGCGTCAACTTCTTCCGCTTCACCTTCAGCGGACCGACACACCGCCACGCAGAATCAGGAGGGCCTGCCGCGAGTCGACATCCGACAAGCAGGCAAGAGCGAAGGCAATCCGGGAATCGGCAGAACGAACGAAAGCGGCCAAAAGAACGAAAGCGACCAAATGGAATCGCATTTCAATCAAGTCCTCGTCGAGGTGCTTAAAGAAAGCTTGCCGGCGTTGGTGCGGCGATTACTTCCCGAAGGAGCATCGGAGCTGGGCAAAGCCGATTGGCAGCGAGAGACTGAAGCCAAGCAAGCGGAGAGCGATGCAATGATCGGGCTGCGGATGGTTAAGCGGCATGGGAGAATAGCGGTCACCATGAGCGCGGCCAACGGAGAGCAGAGATCCCAGCAACAAACGAGGAAACGACCTTTCGGGCTGCTGCGATTGAAAATTGCCGAGTCGATGCGATCGCTGGTGCTCCACTTCACTGTTCCCTCCGCCAACGACGCGCTCGCCGAGGAATTCTTTGCACTGCTCATGTCATTCCATTTCCCCGCTCTCTTAGTGGTACTGATCTCTACCAATCTCACCCTAAACCATCGGTCGATTGTTTTTCCTAACAACAACAACAACAACAACAACAACAACAACAACAACAACAACAACAACAACAACAACATCAACAACCGATTTCTGTCATCACAGGAGCTGCTCATCGACAATCCTCGCATGGACATTCTCCACACGGTTATCATTCAGACGTTGAAGCCCATTCTGATTAAGGACAAACCGCGCTCCTTCTTGCTTGCCGTACTATTCCTCCCATTCGTTCACAAGCCTTGCGGCCGTCTCACGACTCTTCCCTTTGCCTGCTGTAGGTGATCAAAGAGGGCTCGTTCATTCGCCAGATTCTTCAGGTCTTGCCGCTCTGCGGCCTCGCTGGGTACGCCTGATGAGGCCTCCAGATGTGCCCCAGTGGTGTCCGGGCTAACGAGACCTCATGCACGTATGTAGGAGCTCACCGGACCCGGAGATGACCGCTCTGCGACCACCGGTCAAGGAGATCATGAACAGCCTCACTCGGACTTCGCTTAGCGACCCCGACTTGACGTCGCTCCTGGCCGGTACCATCCTTTTGTTGTCTTGTGTTGGTTTCCCTCGTGGTCTGGGACTGACGTCGGCGCCAATAATGGCGTGCTGTGGTGATGCAGACCAAGGATGGTGGGAAGCGGTGAGTACCAACTCGAGCGGACCCACAACTCCTTCGGTGACGGTTCCCTTGGCCTAGTTGTCTCAATGAAGCACTTCGTAATTCCACACATGGTGCCTCCCGTGTGCCTGTTGTTCTTGTTTTTATCATTTACAAAATATCTGTAATCTTATTTTTGTGGCGCCATAATTATATTATTTTTAATTATATTATTTCAGTTGCCGCTAAATCAAAAGAGGTCCGGCCCAAAAGAGGAAATTATCCAATTAAGCAAGGGGCGACAAGACTACACAGCCAAACAATAGAAACGAGGGAAACGAAAGACTGGGTAGTGTGGAAGGACGGCCGACCAAGGAGCAACGCCAGCCACCCTCTTTCCACCTTCCACCAGAGCTTCTCTTCGCTAACAACTCCCACAACAACAATCCACAACTTCTACTGCTACACATCATGGCGCTGGTCGTCCGTGTTCACTTTCTGAAGGCTCCCTTCCGCAATGTGGTAGTGAAAGAGCCGCGAGAGAAGACGATACGAGAGATCAAGGAGGAGATTCTCCTGTCCCTCTCGCGCCAGTTCAAGGGCGAATCCAGTGACTACGTGGTCTTCCTTCATCACCCACGACGCCCCTCCCCCCTAATGGCGTCCAGCAGTGAGATGGCCGAGGACACGCTCGCCGTGCCCTCCCCTTCGTCCTCGTCCTCAATGCGCGACGAATCATCACCGCGCCTCCCCCCTACTCTTGTCCCCAGCGCCGTGGACATGTGTTGGCTCAAGGAACACGAGTCTCTCCCTCTCCCCGACGCCACGAGGCCCAAGGTATTCGCTAGCCCCCTCCCTCCAGCCCCCTCCCAAACCTTTATTCCAAACGCAAGCCCAAGCTTACGCGTGGTGAAAAACACAGTGCGACATAGAGCTGCGGAAAAAGTACCAGGTGGTGAAGGTCAAGTGTTACGACAGGGCCAAAACGGTCTTGCTTGACTTCACGGCTCCGCTGCGCGAGTGGTTACCCCTCGTGCGCAAGAAGTTCGACCGTGACGATGACACCGACCTTATCCTCTATCTGTCGGGCGAGTCGCAACGTATGAGTTCATACCTCTCATGCTACATACCTCTAAGCCAACACTCAAACCGTATTGCGCAGCCTTGGATGTGAACCGCCCGCTGTTTGAACAGGAGCAGCTGAACCAAGGCATCGTGCTGTGCCTTCGACGGCCCGACGATCCTGTGGACAAGCCCACACCCTGGTTCAAGCACCGCGCTGTCCTGACCCATACCCGCGGCAACATCCTACGGGATGCCACCGCCACGAGCGGTATCATGCTTCCACATCATGCACGCTCACGCTCCACTGCCTAACCCGTTTGGGTGACAGCCAAGGGCGGCAGCGCAGTAGCGGCGTCTCTCAATTCACCCCTCTCGACTCCAGCTACAAGCGAGGACGTCACCGCAGCACTGGCATGTTCATCTCAATCCCTCAAAGTGGTTGCGAGGGGACTGACTTCCCGCATCTCTCTCTTTCCACAGACGCCCACCTCGTCGATGCGAGGCACTCTTTATATATACGCCAACAACAAGCACAAGTGGGAGAAGCGATGGTTCGTGTTGGACAACGACCTTCTGTTCTACTACAAGAACGTCTCGGTAGCCATCTCTCTCTCTCTCTCTCTCTCTTCCCCTCTCTGTGTGGTTTGCTCATAAGTGGCCTAACATTTTGAACAACTAACCGTTTAGGAGGGGAAGCCGACGGATGTAATTGACGTGCAGCAGTACTTGCTGAAGGAGGGGGAGGTGAAAAAGAAGTCCTACGCATGGGATCTCATCCTATCGCCCAACGCCAAGCTGGAGAATGCCGACGGCAAGAAGTTGCAGAACTATTCTCTCAAGACCGAATCGCCAACGGTTGAGAACTCCTGGCACCAGACTCTCGCTTTTTATGAACCAGCAGTTGTTCACTCCTCCCCCGCCTTTGCTTCACAGGAGAGGAAAGAGTGGATGGCGGCATTACAGAAGATCATGGACCGAAGCGGGAGCAAGAACGGTCCTATGCCGTCGCCTCCGCCACTGCTGACCGCCACTTCCTCTGCCACGCTGTCTGTAAAGAAGATGAAGAAAGGTATAGACCCCTCTCTATCCCGATAAGCTTGGAGGGAGCTCACACTACTGCACTCCGTAACGCTGTTCAGATCGAGCGGAGATGCTCTTCGGAAGGCCGCTGGAGCTGGCTGTACACAACCCCGACGGCTCACAGATTCCCGCCCTCATCGTCAAGTGCATCAATTACATCGACAACGAACGAAGTACTTCTTGCTTCACGACATCTATGCTAGGGCGTGACTAACAATTCCTGGTGTTGCAGTATTGGCGGTGGAGGGCATCTTCAGGCTCTCCGGCAGCGCGACGCTGATGGACAAATACGCGGCCCGGTTTGACAAAGGCGAGGACGTGGACCTGACGTCGGAGCAGGATCCGCACACTGTGACCGGTCTGCTCAAGTACTACTTTCGAGAGTTGCCAGAACCTCTGATGACCTTCCCACTTTACGAACACTTCATATCAGCCTCGGGTGCGCGATCTCAGTATTTTGCGCGGACAACTCATGTCTCACTCCAAGTCCAACCATCACGCACTAATCGAACATTCATTGCAGGCACAACCGACAAAGCACTGCAACTGCGTTTCCTGCGTTATCTCGTCAACCGACTACCTCCCATCAACAAAGCCCTACTCCAGTGCGTGGCCCTTGTTCCCTCCCTCGCACGCGTCGTGGAGCTCAAAACATCATTCGCGCGGGAGATTGGCGAGTAACCTCTTCCTGTGTGTCTGCGCCCTGCTTGCAGCTATCTCTTCTCCTTCCTTGTTCGCGTGGCCGCCCACTCCGACAAGAACAAGATGGCGCCCACCAACATCGCCACTGTATTTGCACCGGCATTGCTCCGGTTAGTCAACCACCAATTTGTCTTGGTAGTTTCGTTCGTTGCTGACCACGCGTGTGCTGTGTTGAGGACAGGTGTGCTGATCAGGACCCGGTTGCGGCTATGGCCGACACGCCAAAGATCAACTCCATCGTGGTCGTCCTCATACAAGAGTTTGAATACGTTTTCAGGGTACACCACACCGGCCTTATTATATCGTGGACCCCACTGCTGATTCGCTGCAAACAACAGAATAAGGTCATTGACCCGCGACTGACGGCAAGGGGAATGGGAGCGGTGTGTTGTCGGGCCCAGCACGACTACGAAGCCAAATCGGTGAGGCTCGTGACTGACCACGCACCCCCTAAAATGGACGGAAATGTCATCTCACGCCATGGATGGTTTGGTTTGCAGTCCGATGAGCTCTCCTTTTCTCAAGGAGCCGTGCTTAGGGTAGTGGTGGAGGACCACACCTGGCCCTTCTGCGAAGCCAAGTCAGGTAGGAGCACACGCACCCCACCTAACATGCGTACAAGAACTGATGGGCCATATTCATCAGGGGAGTTTGGGCGAATACCGATATCCTACGTGCAAATGATGACGCCGGAGCAGAGTCAGGATTACGCCCAACAGCAGCAAATCAAACAAAGAACGAAAAAGACTATCGAGGTTCGTGTGCGGGCAAGCCTTGTGCCAACCGTGCTGCGCCGGGGCCATCTAATGTGTACGGACCATACAGGAGAGCGATGAACAGCAGAAAGAGCTCAAGGCGCTCAGCGAGGAAACTGAAGAGCTATCAAAGGAAGTGGAAGAGCTGTTGCTCAAGAAGAAGTACTGCTCATGTCACCGCGTGATCAGTCGATCAGCACGTGCACTCACGGCCAACCGGGTGGCGGTGTGTGTTTGCAGGAAAGTGGAGCTGGACTTTTATATGCTGCGGGAGGTGCTGCTGCCAGTGATGGAGAAGGTGCTCGTAATCCAGGACGAAGACGCCAATCGTGATCCGCGGAGGATTGGCCACAAGCTGTCCGAAGGCCAAGACAAAGAAGAGATATTCCTGGCTGACTTCCCCAAGTATGTCGATAAATTCTTCAGGGTATGCTGTCCACGCCATTCCGCCAACTCACCCTCACCATGTCCACTCACACGTTCCGGGGTGGGGTGTAGGAGAGCGAGAACCATCGTAGGGCTCTGGATGCAGTAGGCTCGGCCAAGGACCAGTTCCTTACGTCGCTCGAGATGTTTCTGGGCGCCATCCCCGTGGCGCGCCACAAAAAGGAAAAATACCAGAAGCTCCGCCAGTCAGCCCAGATCATCAAGGAGAAGACGAAGGCCGAAGCCTTCACACGGTCCTATTCTCCATATCCGCCCGAGCCGTGTGCATTGGGCTCGACTGACTGTGCACGTGTGTGCGCGCGCTCTAGGCTTGAGCTGAGCGAGCTCAAGGATGACATAATCAGAGACCTGATGGAGCTGCAGGGGGCGCTCAAGTTCTCTGTCAAGCGGGCGTGGACCGAAGAGGAAGAGGACAAGTATTCCCCGTTGGCCAAGGTGACCATGGCCTCTACACTCACGCCGCACCACCACTGTGATTAACGCTTCATTGTGGCCCATCATTACGCTACCTGCAGGTACTGATGCCACAGTCGCTGCTGCTGCAGCCCCTATCGGCCAGAAACAGTTCGGGGAGCAGGGGCAGTAGAGAACAGCTCATGTCTGCCCGCAGCAGCCGAGAAAAGCCCTGATGTTTGTGGACAGCGCTTGTGCTCAGAGAGCTTCATTATTTTTGCATTGCGCGCAAGTGATAAAGCACCCGACCATCAGGGGTAGCAGCTGCCCTCCACCCTCACTACAAAGCAGCCAAATCCAGGGGACAAACCTCAAAGCTTTTTTCTCTTTTTTTCTCTTCTCAACAAAGGCAGAGATCTTTTTCCTGGGTTCAGGTTCTGCGAACCGACTACCCTGAGCTTTTTCTCGGTGGGGCGACCAGGAAAAAGCTCAACTTATCGTTTTGGGACACACAAGCACACGAACTACCATCCTACTGACAACAACAATGCGGAAGGGAGGAGGACGTGGAAGAGGCGGTGGACACGCAGGACAGGCCCCGCGCATAGCGCCATATGCGCCTCCTAGGTTTGCAGTGGACGACCCTGCCGGCTACGCCTACCTCGAAGAACATGGCTACGCCGTGTTCAAGGACGTGGTCACTCCGGACCAGGTGCCTACTTTTTCTCTCCTTTTTAACTTGAATTATTAACCTTAAAAAATACTTCACAGCTCGAGGAGGGACGCAAGCTAGCTTGGGACTTTCTAGAGTCCATGCCCACCGCAAGCATCAAGCGCAATGACCCCAGCACCTGGAATACAGGTCCGTACTTACACTTTTTAATTGTTTTTAACAATTAAATTGATACATTTTCGCTCTGTTATTTGTAGGCTGGCCTGATCCGTATGGCAAGGGTATCATCGTGTCGGAGGGCGTAGGCCAGAGCGCCTTCCTATGGTTCAACCGTGGCCTGGCCACGGTGCAGACCATCTACAGCACTATCTGGCAGGCTCCAGATGTACGTGATATCTAGCGCAAACGTGTGCACGGTGCAGTAGCATCAGTGGGTGGTACGTTGAACTGACTTTCATTCTTCTTTGCTGGCTCGCAGTTGGCGACAAGCTTCGATGGCTTCTGCATATTCAGGCCTTTCGAGTACAACGAGAAGTGGCTCACCAAGACGGGCTGGTTCCACCTCGACCAGAACGGTGGCCAGAAGCCCGACAAGATCTGCGTACAAGGTTTCGTCAACTACTACGACGCAGGCGAGAAAGACGGCGGCCTGGTCGTCGTCCCCGATTCACACAAGGTGTTCAAGGACATCTTCCGCAACCATCCACACCTCGCCAACAGCTCTCGCGACTTCGTCAAGCTCGAGAAATTCGGTCCTGTACGTGGCCATCAGCTACCATCGAGGATACACGGTGACTCACTCTCTATTTCTTCCCTCTTGTTGCTGATGAACAGGAGAGCCCATGGCAGAATGAGATCAAGCGAGCGGGACTGAGCCCCATCAAAGTGTGCGCTCAGGCTGGCGACATGGTCCTCTGGGATAGCCGCGTGATTCACTGCAACGCTCCGCCCACCACGGTAAGGCACCAGGCCTGGAGAGCTTTTTTGGTCGGTGACCAAGGCCTCGAGTGACTGACACATCATCGTTGTCCCTCTCCCCTCCAGGCCCACCCGCTGCCAAAGGACGGTTCCGTGCTCCCTCCGCGTAGGCTTGTGGCGTACGTGTGCATGACCCCACTGGCGCGCCTCACCTCCGATGTCATCGGCAAGAGGCAGGAGGCCTTCCGCAAGGGCCACACCTCCTCGCACTGGCCGGAGGAGATAATGGTCTCTGGTACGTGTGGCTCTCGCTTTCATCGCTGTGATGATCTGACGATGTATTGACCCCTTGACTTGTAGGCCGCACCAACGCCTCGAGCTGGAGGTTCAAGCCGCCCAAGCTGCCTCCCAATGCGAGCAAGCTGGTGCCGCTCTACGATGAACAGGAAGCCGAGGAGGAGGAGGAAGAAAAGGAGAAGGAGGCAGCCGACCTGGAGGCGGAGGTCAGAACCTCGACCACGAAGAGCCGCGGGGCTCGCAACAAGCGCATACAGCCCGGCGGCAAGTAAACCACCAAGAGATTTTTCCAAGAAGAAGAAGAAGAGACGCAGCAAGCCTTCCTCAGACGAGGAAGGGAAAGGAGATCCAGTGGGTGTGCACCGTGGTCTGAGCTTCCTTGGGCCAAGGTTTCTCTTCACGGAAGAAAGGGAATGTAAACCTTTATCAACACCTTTTACACACTCACCAACTATCAACAAAACCACACAGCGATGATGGTGCCACTCTCGTGTGCCTAGAAGCCCGCCCAGCCGTCCGAGTCGGCGTCGCTGTCCTCCTCTTCGTCGATGGCGATGCATCGCACGCCGTCGCGCAGGCTCGGCTTGCCCATGCCCTTCCGCAGTATCTGCATGACACACGTGAGCGCCTGCTCTGTTGGCCAGATGAGGTACACAGAAAAACGCATACCTGAGCCGTGATGACAACTTCAAGGCGACACCGGCTGGGAGAATGAGGGGAGGACGGCTCCGTCTTTCGCTTCTTTGCCTCGCCTGCGCTCTCCGCCTTTGCATCTTCGTCGTCGTTGCGCTTGGCCTCGGCCATGTCGCAGGACTCGGTCCGCATGAGCTCGCCGGCTGGCGCCGACCCTTCGACCCACAGATAGAACACGCCCTCAAAGGGGCCTCGGCTCAGCGGCCTGAATATGACTTCGAACATCTCCTCTGGCGCTGTCGTTGTATCGCTGGTGGGCTCCTGAGTGAGTGATGGCGTGGACATCAGGCACAACGCGGTGTCAGGAGAACGTGCACGGGGAACAGCAGCTTACTCGCCGAGCAGAGGGAGGGAGCTTACCTTGCACACGGACACCTCCGAGGCGATGTTCTCGGCCACACCGTCCACCAACGTGCGGCGGCCACCACCTACCACGGCAAAGCGCGTCGCGTATGTGTGGCGCGCTCGCAGCATACCAAAGGGCACCGACCTGGCAGACAAATAAGATCTCTGTCATTTTTTTTTATTGATTTATTATTATTATTATTATTGACTTATGCAGTTATTTAATGAATAATTATTATTTTTATATCATCAATATATCGCAAAAAGAGAACATAACAAACAAGTACCTAAAGAGGAGGGCCTGGCCTGCTTGGCTCGACCGCAGTTTGTTGAGATCGATGACGACGAGTTGGTTGGATGGCGCAGTTTGCGAGCCGCCTATCGCGGTGCCCGAGTTGGAGAGGAAATGCACGTGGTGATGTTGATGGTGGAGGCTCGAGAGGGCGACCTTTGAAGACGAAGACAATACGTGGCTCCCTTCCTGGTGGTGTTCCTTGAGGCAACTGCGGCTGGGCTGGTGCAGACGATGATGAGGAGATGCTGCAACGGCCAGCTCGCCAGCCCCACCCTCGTCGGCCTCCTCTGGTTCCGCAAACGTGGCCCTCTTCATCCTTTTTTATTTTTAATTATTTTTATATCTTTTTATCTTTTTATCTCGGATCTATTTCTGTCGACGCATTCAGACACAACAAAAAGATGCGTTCCGTACGCCGCGGCACGGCACGAACATGGTTTGGTGTCGTGGGCAAGTGCAGCACTGCTACTGGCTCGAAGGCCTTGCTGTGGCCCCCGCATGTGCGCGCGATGCCACTAAGCACGAGGGACGAAGGTGGGGAAGAAAAGGTACGGTGGCCTCTCAGCATCACACGTCCGGTTAACTGGGGAGAGCTTGACGCCTTCAACCACGTCAACAATGTAGTGCACTTCCGTACGTCCTCCCCCATCTTCCCACTGCAGTGATGCAGCTTCGTTCTTTCCTCATTTTCTCGCCTCCTTTCTCTCCCTTCCCTCCGGCAGGGTGGTTCGAGACCCTCCGCTGTGAACAAGCACTGAAGCTCGGTACCGCTACACCAGCCTCAACGCTGCCCCAACACTGCCTGGGGTGCTGATGGTGGCTCGAGCCAACAAGTGAAACAGTGGTGTTTGTGGTCGTTATCTGATTGAGCCCAATGGTGCATCAGGCATCGACTTGTCGCCCTCGGCCAGGTACAGCTTGATCTTGGCTGAGTCCAACTGTCGCTACCTGCGCCCGGTGACGTGGCCCGATACTGTGACCATCTCCACCCGCACCACTGCCATCGGCGAGACATCGTGGACTACCGAATTCCAAGTGGTAGTAACCAAACCTCCCTGGAGCCCACAAGCTCGCTGTGCTGATGATTTGTTATGTGCATGTACACGTAGGAGAGCAATGCACAGGGAGCTGTGTGCGCGCTGGGGTACTCGCGGCTGGTCTATTACGACTACCAGGAGGGCAAGAAGACGTCCATCCCCCAGGAGCTCAGGGACCGCATCAATCGGGCAGAAGGCACCAACTTCTGAATTTCAGCCCTACTTACACACTGTCTAAAGCATGTTCAAGGACAAAAACATGAGATGTCGTGCAAGCGGTGCAGTTGGTTTGATACCATTCACTTGGTTGCTGTGCGCGGGAAAAGGCATGAATGACTAAACAAGCAAGGTGACGTCAGCTCAGATTGGGACATGTTTATGGTACGCAAGTAAGCTTCCTCTCTTGACACCAAGTGTGCACTCTTTTTCTTGCCCTTTGAGGCATCTGGCGGATGCGAGGCAACTGGTCTTCGCTGCTGTTCGTGGCAGTGATAGTTGTTGCCTACACACCTGCCGCAAGAACCGCCAACTTTGTGTCCAGTGTGCTTTCCTCGCACATGGTCCTTCAGCGGGTACCCCTCTGTTAATCATTTTATACAACATGTTACTTTAAGGGCGGTAACTAAAATGACCACCTGTGAGGAAGGCGCCTGAGTCAGCGCAGGTGTGGGGATGGGCGCAGGCAGAGGGAGAGGAGGTCAAGGTGGAGCTGGCCGGGCCGGGCGGGCTCCCCGTGGTCGTTTCTGCTTGGGCCAACTCAGAGAAGAAGTGGTTGGCCTCCCTTCCGCCAACCGCCGCTGGCGGCCCCTACACCCTCACAGTCTCCAGTCTGGCCTCCGGTACACGTTAGACGCACAACCCCGTATGTCATCCTTTTCTCAAACTTTTGTCAGGCAGTGCGGTAATCGAGGACGTGTACTTCGGTGATGTATGGTTCTGTGCTGGACAAGAGAACATGCAGCTGCGCATCAAGGATGTGTTCAACGCTTCGCAGGAAGCGCAAGCCATGGACGATTACCCGCTCGTGCGACTGCTTAGCATCTATCGCACGATGGCTTTCGAGGTGTACCGCTCAACTTCATCACGCGCTTTAGTTCACAAGCTCACGCACTAATCCATATCCAACTTCTTCCCAACAGCCGTTAGCAGAGTCCAATAAACAGGATAGGTGGAATCTGGCCAAAAGTTCACTGGACTCGTTCTCGGCATTGTGCTGGTTGTACGGGAGAGAGCTCTATGACAAGCACAAAGTACCAGTCGGCCTGATGGTTGCGACCTGGCCACGCTCCACTCTCAAGGTACCCACCACACCGAAATAGCATATCGCCCGCTCGCTATTCTAACGTTTCCATTGCCATCATCTGTCAGCAGAATTGGAGCAGCCTGCCAACTGTGATCGCCTGCACCGGAGACCGTACGACCTGTCCACGCCACACCCTCGCCGCGCGTGCTGACTGTTACCATCACCTCCCTTCACGTCGGGCTCTGGACAGTTACCGGGAGGGCCAAGGAGGAGACCTCCTTATTTTGGAACGCAATGGTCGTGCCTCTCTTGGACATGACGCTATCTGGTAATGCTGATTGCGCTGGGTCGAGAGTTCAGAGTAACGCTGACAATATTCCAACATTCAGGCGTTGTCTGGTACCACGGCGAGGCCGACAGGTTCGTCACTGCTTACGCATGGAAGTGTAAGTGAAAGGATGATGAGTCCACTATCCCGCCCAGTCGATTGGGGACCTACCAGTGCGGCTTTCCAGCGCTGATTTCTGAATGGCGATCAAAGTGGGCTCCAAATACGCGAGGGCTGGCCTTCTTGTACGTTCAGCTGGCGCCGCACATCTACGGTAAGTTTTCCTTAGCCGAGCCCGCTCGGTTAGCTGTAGTGATCACAAGTTGTGCATTGATCGGCGGTACCAGGCACCCGTTCCGGCATGGCCGAGCTTCGTCGCGTGCAGCAGAACGTGTCAGAGATGTTACCTTTGGTGGGCATGGCGTCTGCCGTTGACCTGGGAGATCCTGAACGTATCTTAAAATTGATTTGTTGTGGCGCTAGTGGTGAGCAACAACTCGCTTACCGTTTATTTGCCGTGGGCCTGTTCCAGAACCATATCTTCCCCGCCACAAGAGGGAAGTGGCTCGTCGCTTGGTGCTCGAAGCGGACCGGCTCCTCCACGGAGCGAGCTCGAGCCCTCAGGTGTGCTGAGACTCACGCTTCACTTCTCGTTTGCCTTCTGCTGACTCTCCGAGTCTGTTACATGCGTGCGAACACGCTCCAGTATCCTAAGGCCATCGCAGCTCAGCTCCTCTCTGGTTTTCCCTGTGGGAAGGTGCGAGTGTCCTTTGATCCGTATGTCGAGCTAGTTACGCGAAACGCCAGCTGCCCTTTTCCCCAGGTGCTTGAATCGGCCACGCTGCACTTCGCCGTACGTGCAGTGCGGACAGTGTGTCTCACTGTCATTTTTCAACTGTAGCATTGTGCCGAGTACGAGCTCTACATGAATAACGGGCGGTGGTTCAACGCCGTGGGCTCGATCACCCCGCACAACCGCGCGCAGGTTGACATCGAGCTGCCGCAGTCGACCTTGCCTCACCTGCGACCACACCCTCTACGCAAGGCCCCGCTGGCTATCGTTGCCGTCCGCTATGGCTGGGGCGACTGGCCGGTGTGCTCGCTCTTCAATAACGACAACGGTCTGCCCGTCCTGCCGTTCATGTTTGAGTTGCCGGAAGCAGACGCCAGCGACTCCGAAGGAGCATCGGCGCAACTTCGCGGCGAGGTGGTCGAGCCAAGCGCAGCAGACCCAGATCTGGTGCTGGTGTGGGCAGTGGTGGTCGCAGTGTTGGTGGGAGGCCTGTTCCTTTGCAGGTGCTTACGCAGGAGGCTACTTCTGCGACAACCCAAGGGCGAAGACAAAACCACCTAGCCGTTGCATCCGCGTGGATAAGTAGAGGTCGGCAAAAAAGTTAGTGCGACAACTTTCGTTCAACTTCTCCATTCTCTTCTCACTCTTTGGCCCACGAATAGAAACGACATGATAATTTTTATTAATGGCTCGATGGGCCAATCACGAGCTCCTCCAAACACCACCAAATACCCAACATCGGCCCCCAACAGCAGGAACAAACTACCGCGACATGAAGTCACTGCTCCTGCTCCTCGCTCTGACCCTGCTCGCCGTGTGGGCCGCCGATGCGCAGCTCGTCTCCAACTCCCTCGGTTCCCACATGGTCCTCCAGCGTGTGCGTCTCGCTCGTGCCCTCCCCCCGTCTTTGGTCGCTTTACGTAGACACCGACCTAACTTGGCTGCGTGGGTTCGGTGTGAAAGGCGCCGCAAGTGGCGAGGCTGTGGGGCTGGACCAAAACCGCCCACGAGAGGGTGCGCGTGACCTTCAACAACCGCAATTACGACCTCACTTCGGGAACGGACCGCAAGTGGGTGCACGCCCTTCCAGCGACTGCGGCTGGCGGGCCCTACGCCATCCTCGTAGTCTCCAATGACGGTAATTCCTTGCTAGTTTAATTTATTTATACGTGTAAAACTGAGAAATCAAGTTACTCACGTCCGGGTACGGTGCTGGGCAACATCGCAACAGAGAAGGTCCTGCTCGAGGACGTCTACTTTGGCGACGTCTGGCTGTGCGGCGGACAGAGCAACATGCAGTTCACCGTCAACACCGCGTTCAACGCCACACAGGAGATCGCGCTCGCCAACAGGTACCCGCACGTCCGACTCCTCACCGTCGGCCAGGGCACAATCTCCGTCGACGTACATACGCTTCCTCCAAGTTGCAGCCTGCCACCTGCTCCTGCCGACGTCTCACTGGTCCCACCTACTCATGAATGGAATACAGCCTCTGCCCGCCCTCAAGACTCTTGAGCAGCCGTGGAGCGTGGCCAACGCGACATCGGTGGGCGGCAAGTCGTGGCAGCACTTCTCGGCCGTGTGCTGGTTCTTCGGCAAGCAGCTCTACGACAAGTACCAGGTGCCCATCGGCCTGGTGAGCTCCAACTGGGGCGGCACGATCGTGCAGGCGTGGAGCAGCCCCGACGCCCTATCCAAGTGCAAGGTCTCCGAGCAGGAGCACAAGGCCGTCGAGCCCGCCAAGCTTGGACCCAACGACAACTCGGTCCTGTGGAATGCCATGATCGTGCCCTTCCTCGACCTCAGCCTCAAGGGTATGCCTTGACTTGATTAAATCCCGGCGGCCAATGGCATCAAGAGGCCATCGCATCAATTAATTGATTGTGGGCTGCTGCAGGTGCGATCTGGTACCAGGGAGAGTCGAACACCGGCCACGCGGAGTACTACGGCTGCGCCTTCCCGGCCATGATCAACGATTGGCGCAGTAAATTTGCCAACTCGGGCAAGGAGCTTGTCTTCCTCTTCGTGCAGCTGGCCCCGTGGCTCGGAGGTTCGCCGCACATCCCCGCACGCACAGAAACACAAGACAGGCATTCACACGCCTCGCGTGTCGTAGGAGTCAACACCGCTATCGCGGACATCAGGCAGGCTCAGGAGAAGGCCCTCGAGCTGACTGACGTGGGCATGGCCACGGCCATCGATCTGGGCGACCCCACTTCGCCTGAGGGTACCCCTTGCCTCCGGCCACGCTTCCCTCCCGTTCGGTGATGTACTTACCACGCCTGCTTGCAGGCAACATTCATCCGCGCAATAAGCAGGAGGTGGGCCGTCGCTTGGCCCTCGTCGCCGACCACATTGCCTACGGCCAAAACGTCGACTATCTGGTTCGTCCTCACCCCGAGAGACAAAAGGCGATCGTGTGAATGCCGTCGTTCTCGTCCCGACGTTCACATTCCCTGCGCGCTGGGCGTAAAACACACAGAACCCGCGCGCCGCGAGCGCCTTCGTGGTGAGCCACAGTGCCGGTCACGCGCGCATCCACTTCAACAAGAACACCGTGCCCGGTGGTCTGGTCGTGCACGACAACATCTGCCAAGTCGACGCCAAGGTTGCCTCTCCTTGTCCTGTTCTGCGTGGACACCTTCAATCTTCCCACTTGATTCTTCTTTGCTGATAGCTGAGCTGTGCGTCGGTTATGCAGTACTGCAGCGGCTACGAGCTGCAGGTCAATGACGGCCAGTGGATCGCTGCCAAGGGCGAGATCGTTGAGGATGGCACCGTGGTGGACGTCACCGCGGCCGTCCCACAGGGCTCCCGCCTGACTGGCGTGCGCTACGCCTGGTCTGACTGGCCTGTGTGCACCCTCTACAGCAAGCAGGGCCTTCCGGCTCTCCAGTTCTACTTCCATTTGTGAGTGGCACTAGTGGCGTGTTCTCGCTGTAACCATTCCCCCGTCATACAATTTGTCCGTCTTTCTATGTTGCCCCATGTCGAGGGAGGAACGCCACCGGATGGAGGTCGAGGTGAGCCTCGTAGGTCGCCTAACAAGTTACCTTGTAAGTAAGCACAGGCGCCCAACAGTGACAGGAAGGAGTGCCCGCACCTTACGGTTCCTTCACGCAGATTGCGAAGCTGTTCCTCTGCAGGAACTCCTGGGCTTGTACATACTCGTACTGGCGTTTGTCGGCACTTCGCCATTTGGCCTTAGTGACGGAGTGGAAATAGGCAAGCAGCACCTTCTGGAACTGAGTGCCCGCGATGGCCGCAATGTTGCCCTCGATCGCCATGTAGCAGAAGGCCTTCTTCAGCCACCTGAGCGGCGGCACCCTGTCGGTCGGCCGAACGGTGGACTTGTACCAGGGCAGTTGGCCCGTGAGCAGGTAGCAGATGGTGAACACCAGCGAGTCTATATCTCCCATCTCATCGCCACAGTTGCCTGTAAAGAGAAAACAACGTAAGGTCAATGAGCTCAAATGCCGAGGGGGTCTGAGCCTGAACCAGGATGGAACTGATGAGCACAGAAGGGGTAGTCGTCAGGGTACTGAAGGGGGTGCCACATCTCGTCGTTGATTGGGACAGCGATACCGAAGTCGATGAGTACCGCTAGGGCGCCACCAGGGTGTGGCTGATCAAGCAGGCAGATGATGTTGTCGGGGTTGATGTCGCGGTGTAGGATCCCGTGGGCGTGTATCTGCCTGACGACATTCAAGAGCTGCTCCCCGATGCTAAGCACGAGAGTGCGCGATAGCTTCTTTTGTCGATAGAGCCTGTTAGAGAGTGTGGCTAGCGTTATCATAAGGGCGCGGAGGGAAAAATGGGAGAAAGGCACACGTAACTGCCTCAACGACACGCCGACCAAGTCAGTGACCACAACTTGCATGCCGCCGTTCTTCTCGAATCCAAAGAAGAGCACTTTCGGCACGCCTCCAACTCCTCGCTTGCGCAGGTACTCCAACATGTGCGCCTCTGCGCGGACCTGATTGGAGTCGGAATGTTGTTGCACCTTGATGGCTACTTCATCTCGCGGCTGCGTGGGCGAATAGATCTGCATGTGACATGTGAATAAGATGAATGAGACCGGCGTTGGCAAGTGCCACAGAGTGAGAGTGGCCACCTTCTTGCCTTGCTTGTACAGGTGGCCAGCAAAGACCGCGTGGCCCTCGTTTTCGCCCAGAGGGCGCTTGAGAACTGCTTCGTATAGCTCCCCTCGTCCATTCTGCAATGCAACTTGCTGTTCCTGTGTCGAACAGTGAGCGTTCGTCCACAAGCGCCAGTAAAAATGAAAACATACCTTGAACGATGGCACGCCCGCACCTGGGGGGTAAGCAGGCGCGCCTTGAAGTCCTGATTGTCCTGTTTCGTGGTCTTTGTCTTTGCTCTCTTTCGAAGGAGGATTGTCCCTGTCCTCGTGCTTGTGTGGATCGCTGTCGCCCGTTGGCTCATCCTCATCGCCCTTCTCGCCGCTGTCAAGAGCTGGCTTGGCTTGGCGGAGACATCCGTACTGATGGTTAACAGCAAGTAGCATACAGCGCAGCAAGCGGAATCCCTTGGGCGCAGACCCTATGGGCCCCGGAACAAGCGTATAGGCCTTGCTAATGCTTATCTCGGGTAGTTTCTCGGGAGTGGCGGTCAAAGCCAGGAAGTAGATGATCTCGAGGTTGCACACAGCTGCATAGAAGTGTCCGACTGGCGTTCTGCGATCCCGCGAGACGCGTGCGTACGAATCGAGTACTTGGAGTAGTGCGGTTCGCCCGGATACAGTCTTCAAGAGACTTTGGCTGCTCAGATCCCGCTTGACCTCGATGACAGCGAGAGTGTCCTTCCATTTGGTCTTATAGAGAGAGTCGGCAGTTGTTTTGAGTGGCGTGTCGGCCTAATGGACCAACATACTTCGTAAGCTCTCTGAGAAATTAAAGAAGACAAAGAATCTACCTGATCGAGGGCATGCTTGGGCACCTTTTCTGCTCTATATCTCCCCTTGACGTTTGTGATGATGATGTCTGGCATTGTTGCACAGACTTCGTCCTGCCGACCCCTGTGATTGAAGTTTCCGTCGTCGTACACAAACAGGCCTCTTGTCGTTGAAAGGGCATGCACTACCATGGGTGTCACAAGCGGCAGGACATCATGCTCGCTACCTAAGCCAGGAAACAAGATTAGCAGAGAACAGGATTAAGGCTGAGCAAACAGTGCCTTGGCTGGGCCATTCAGCAGCTGTAGAGATTCCAGATGTTAGCGTGATTGCAAATAATCAAAAAGGTTGCACGCACCAGCTTGAATGATCCCTTTGTCCTTTGTGTACTGTGCCCATAGCTCTGGACAATGAGGGGCTTCGCAACACCATTCCTCTGTGGGCTTGAAAGGAAGGTGAGCCACTAGCTTGCTGGCTCGGTTGTATGCCTCAGTTTGCGTTGTTCGTTCCCAGTGCCAGTGGTCCTTGAGAACTGGGCGAGCGGATTCATTAGAGGTAAAGGGAATCATTAAGAGGGCAAAAAGGGTACCTGCTTCCTCTGGCAGAGAACGATTCATACTGTCCAGTAGCCCAAGCTGACTTGACAAAGAACCTTCTATTGAAGCTTGAATGCTCATTTGTTGTTTAAGGAAATAGGGAAGAGGGAAAACAGGGTACCTGCTTCTTCAGGCAGAGAACGGTTAACACTGCTCCACAGCCTCTTCCGTTCGTTGAGGGATGCGGGATTGGTGACCGCCTCAGCCAGATCCTCCTGCTTGGGGACATGTCAAGTCTTGAACAGTAGTTACGGGTTCTTTGTGGCTGCACCTTTGCAACATTGTTGTACAGCGGGGGCTGCCGTGTCCTCTTAGCGATACGGCGTGGTCGGGACTCCGCCATCCTCAAGACAAACAGATGGCGAGAGTTCTACTAGTGTGCTGGCTTTACGCTTGTGCGCTGGCACCCAGAACGCTGAGAACAAACGCAGGCAATCTTGCGCCGGGAAGCTTTTTGGGCGGGAACGCAACCAAGGTATCTCTGCGCAAAGAAGAGTTTCCGCAGCAGGAGGGCGACGTTTACTTGAGCGTTGCGGGGTGCCCGTTTTCTAAGGCAAACAGCGAAGTTGCTACCGAGGTAAAGGAGGTAGGCGTCGGGATGTAGGAGGGATGGCTCTTGCTGCTGCTGCCTTTGGCCGTGTTGAAGAGCAGGTGGTACGACTGCGTGTAGGCCGCGCATTCGTGGTTGATCTCGCCTCGCTTCTCAAAGAACCGGTAGACCAAGTAGAAGAGCGTATCGTCGCCGGAGGAGAACGCCGCTTCCAGAATACGTCGCACCGAGTAGCGCACGTCCTTATGGCTGTCGATGAATTTCAGGACAGGCAGGAACTGCAACACGGCATCACCATCAACAACAAACGCTTAGTGTCAAAACACGCCACACACACACACAGGAATCGAGCGATCTGGAGCCGCACCTGGCCGGACGTAAGGAGCACTTCCACGATTTGATCAGCCACCACGTTTGACCGGGAAACCAGTCGCTTGAGCATGTCGAGAGCCAGCTGATACGCGGGCGCGTATTGCTTCTCCAGCGACAACAGTTGGCAGGCCACATGCACCTACGCGCATAGGTAATACCAGGATCACACGCATCAGATCACGTGTCCCTACAAGGGATACACGCAGCAGAGGGGAGGGGGAGTACGGAGTCGTCGATGATGTGGTACTGGAGGAACTGATGCAGCTGATAGTACCTCTTGTCCTGCACCAGGACGCTAATCAACAGCTTGAAGATGTAGTCCTGATGTTTGGAGGCAGACAGAACGGCATAAGAAGACTGCAACAATCCTGGACCTCTGGCGGTGGGGCGTACCTCGATGGGCATGTGGTAATAGCCGAGGCTACGAATGTACTCTGTAACGACGGCGATAAAATATTTGCTGCTCGTTGTTGTCTGTTGGGAGGGAGCGACCCAGCCGGGCGAGTTGGTGAACAACGCGCGCACACGTGGACACGCTGCGGCGAGAAGATTGGGCGCACCTTGTCGTCGTCGAGCGGCAGGAACACGTGGGCGTACATGTCGGCCTGGTCGATCACTGCGTGACCGTCCTTGGTGCGCAGCGCCGGGCCCATCTCGGCCCTTCGCTTCGACAGGGAGCCGACGCCAGGAACGCCGTTGAACACGGCCGGGAGCGAGGTGAACGACGACGAAGGCGACGCGGCGGGCGAGGGGCCATTCGAGTAGACGAGCATCGACGTAGGCGACGACGACAGCGCGGGCAAGGGCTCTGGCGCCGAGCTCCACATGGTTGACGCTTGCGGTCCCGGCGAGTCTGTGCTGGCGTAGGGAGAGACGGGCGTGTGCGGCGTGCGGAACCCAGACGAGCCGTTGGTAACGGCGTAGGGCGACGATTTGTTGGGCGTAAACGCCGGCGACAGTCCGCGCCCGAGCTGCGGGTCGGACACGGCGCGACCGGGAGTGCGGGCGGGGGAGCCCGAGCTGGCAAACTGCGTGGAGGGCATTCTCGCCGTCAACCCGTCTACCGAACGTCTGCTGCTATCGCGTGCGCGCTCAGGTAAGCGTTTTCCAGGTGTTTTGTGGAGCGTATGCGGTATGGCGCATAAGGCGACGAGCCGTACCTTCCGCTGGGCACGACTGCGTGGCGAGCCGTGGCGTTGATCAGATCAAACGTTCGCGCGATCGACGCGAGAGAGTCCTGTTCCTCGATCATGGTCTTGACCAGGGGCAGGAGCACCGGCCGGCCGTCGACCCTCCTGACCAGGAACTCGACCAACCGGTCGCGCTTGGAGAACGATACAGCCACTAGTACACCACCAGCACGTTAGACGATTGGGGAGGGAAAGGGGAAGGAGGGGGGGGAAGAGAAGAGAAAATCGTTCCCACCTTTGGACAGGTCGACCTCGACTTCCCACATGAAACCTTTCGCGGTATCGAGAACGAGGTTGGGGCTCACAAAGCGCCAGGCGTCACTGTCTGTTTGTCGCAGAGAGTCGAGCACGATTTAGCACAAAGAAGAAGAGGAAGAGAAACAAAGATGCAACCAGCCGGAGAAGAGAGGCAGAGCTCCGTACATAGCTCAACGGTCTTATCTTCCTTGAGCGGGCGCATGGGAAGGCCGCCCACGATCGGAAACTGGATGGACCCTCGGTCCTTGATGTCGTACAGCATGCAAATCTGAACGGCGAAACGCTTGAGGACAGGTCGCAGAGTGGGGGCGCGGTGAAACAAATATGACGACGAACCTTGGAGTCACGATCGTGCAGCAGGATGAGGTTATCTACAATGTGGGGGTACATGCGGCCGGTGGTGTGGAGCGGATAGATGTGCTTTCGCGTGATGGCATCCAGCGTGATCTGGTAGAGTACCATCGCCCGCCTCGCCCTGTGAATATGAATCGCGTAGATACGCCCGTATCTGTGACATCACAGCAATAAAGATTAAAAAAAGAGAGCACCAATGACAGAGAGCAAAACAAGCTGCGATGAATCATGAAGGCGGAGGCGACACGATACAGTTTGGCCAAAAAGAGGTCGCCCGGCAAGAGGAGATCCTGTTCGTTGGCGAGATCGATGTCGAATCGCTGGAGCTTGATGGGCGTGTCCTTCTTGAAGTAGAACACCTGCAGCGTGTTCCCGCCTGGGCCGCCCACGGAGGCCACCAACATACGCAGCATGGGCTAGAGACCGACACAAAGCCGAATCAGTTGACCCTCCAAAAGTAAACGAGGGAGGAAGGTCTCCCCCGAGACGAGACTCGAAAAGAGGCTCTCTGCGCACCGAGTAAATGGACCATTTGATGGGCGCCTTGAACTCCTTGAGCAGCTTTGGCTTCAGCTGGCCAAACAGCGGCTATCGTGTAAACAGAAGAGAGTGAGCCATACGACCTTCCTCTACACGGGTTGGGTTTATCAAATGAGAGAACCTTGGGCGCGTCGGGGAGGGGCAGTTGGTAGAGCTCGACGCCTGTGGTGGTGACCATGAGCAGGTTGTCCGGCACGGTCCAATAAAAGTCCAGAACGCGAGCAGTCGTGGCTCGCTTGCACGGCTGCGTCCACGACACGTTGTGGTTCACGTCCAACGAGAAGAAATGCTGATCACCAGACAGAGTGGATGGAAAGGACAAAGATGAGAACGTTGCGCCGCGACACGAAGGGTGGGACAGGGTTGTGTAGGGGGCGCGTACGATCTCCGTGGGCGAACGCTGGATGGCGATGTACTTGTTGTCCGGCGCCACTTTGGCGCCCAGGATGGAGTGTGTGTCGAGCGTCTTGAAGCTCATCCTGAGGTGACGGCCAGCAACATAAGAATAAGCATTTATAAATAATCAAAAACAGAGGAAAAGTACAGAGAAGGTACCTGAGCATCTCCTCTCTCATCTTGGGAGGCGCCCCGGCCTTGAGGGCCAGCGGGGTGGGGCTGCCTTCGGCAGGCGGCGCGGAGGGGCGGCAGCTGACGACGCGCAGCTCTTGCTGCTGCACGTAGACAAGGAGCAGATTCGATTCATCGAAGAAATGTGGGATGCTGCTGTCCATAGACGCGAACTGAGCCCGTCGGCGCTCATTTAGCTGGACATGGTAGCTCATGAGCTGATAGATTTCCGATGCCGTGAGGTCCACTTTTTGCGCGGGGGCCTCCACTCCACGCCGTGAAGATTCAAGCTCGTCGTTTTCTAAACCGCCATCTCCCGTTCTTGCTTCTCGGGTCATTTGGCTCCCCTCGCTCCCTTTTTCATCTTCCTTTCGCTTATCAAGAAGCTCCCTGGCCGCCCCTGCTTCGCTGGGCACTGGTCCCTCCATTTTCTGTGTTGGTTGGCCTTGTGGCACAAAATCACAAAGCAATTATCAAGATGGCTCCACAGTACGCGTGCCCCAAGGTTGCCGCCTCTTCCTCCGATCTTCGACTGTTCTTCTTGTCGGGCTGGAATTTCTTGGTATGCAAAACCTTTTCCTTATTCTTTTCCTTATAGCCTCCCCGGCACATTGGCCAACATCGAGCGATTGGGTTGTATTTCCAAGGGATCCGCTCTGCAGGCCGCCAACCATGCAGAGGACCACTCGTGGTGGAGGGAGGGGAGGCGCTGGCGGCCGAGTCGTTGAATTCGCCGCCCAACACGAAGTGATCCCAACAAATGAGGAAGATGACGACGACTCGTCGACAGAGGAAGAGGACGAGGACGAGCACCAGGGAGGCCGCCTGGTGCGGCGGGGCAGCGGCACTGATGGAGAGGAAACGAGTGAAGACGATCATCCTCATCACCCACAGCAGACAGCGAGAGATGTCCACCGCACGCGTAGATCGAGCCTCAAGCCGCAGCCAGCTGGGGCGCACGATTATCATTCGAATGGCGGCTCGGGGGAGGAGGGAGGAGCTGGAATGGCGCTCGATGAGAGCTTCCTGGGCATAATCTTCGTCTGCCACAGCACGCAAAGGGGCGACCAGCTCGTCTTCAGGTACCCCGAAGTGGTGCGCAATCGCGTGACGCAGGAGACACTGCGGGCCTATACCACTCGCTTCCACGTCCCCTCCGAGGCCGGTCCAGGCGGCAGCGGGGTCGGCGGGAGCAGCGGAGGCGGCGGGGGCGTTGGTGGAGGCGGCGGCCGCCCTCGCATGGCGATGCCACCCACACGCAGCCAAACTCAGCCCGCCATCATTGGCGCCTCTTCGGCTGTGCGTCGCACACTGGTATGCTCACGCACCTGCACAGCCGCAACCGCGCTCCCACGATGGCTCAACTGGCACGCTCACTCTGACATATGTGACTAGTCCACGGTAGGCGGAAACCGTAAGGAGGACGGCGGCAACGATCCACCCATCGTGAACCGGCTCCAGTGGGAAGGCACGCCCTACAACATGTCATCGGTCATCCTTGCGCCGTTTGTAAGGTGAGACCCCCGTCTTCTTCTGCTCCTGCAACTTTTGCAATCTTTTTACAAACGGTCATCGTTGATGCTGTGTGTGTGTGTGTGTGTGTGTGTGTGTGCGCGCAGTCCGAAGCGGTCGTTGGCAGGCCACTATTTTGAGCTCTCGATCGACAACACGCGATTCATTGGCTATCCGGTGCTGCTGAACGACCCGGACAAGAAGGCGCCCAAGGTACTTGGGCACGGAATGAAAGGACTCTCTTGCCGGGATGTGCCTTGCTCAATCGCGGCGTGCCTTGCGCCCGCGCCGCCACAGGTGAACGTGTTGAAGCTTTCTGGGCTGCGGCACAGCAACCAGCGGAGAAACAGCGTGGGCGGGGAAACCGAAGGTGGTGCAGTGCAGGACGAGCTCACCACGTTCAACATTATTTTTGTGGTCACGGAAGAAGAGGCTCAGAAGGTATGGCGCAGTCATTCTCGCATGACGCGGGCAGCGCGCGCTCAACGCCCCACGACCACCAATTGCTCACGCGCTCCCTCGCCCAACAGGACAACGGGAGGCGATACCAAATGTACCGCGAAGCCGTTCTCCAGCTGGTCAATGCGCTCAAACACGAGCAGTTCCGCTGTGGCTACCTCTCCTCGGAGGTTCAGTCCATGCTCGCCGTGCGTGAGCGGTGGCTGTGGAAGATCTCGAATTGCAAGGAGGGCGAAAAGCCGCCAGGTGCGTCCCGCCTCTCCCCCCATGGGCTGGGTTGTGCCCGCTGTGTGCTCACAATGCTCTGCTGTGCGGTGCGTGATGTAGATCACCAGCAGCTGACCGACGATATCCTCAATACTTCGGCTCTCGCACATGAGCTGCGAGAGATCTACCACGGTCTATCTGATCATGGCCAAGCCCGTCTGTGTCTAAATCGCTGGGTCGATCTCCATCTGTCGCTCGATGACTCCCTCAAGCACCCCAAATTCCCCATACGACCTTATCACACTCTACTCCTCCTCGGTACCGCTTTCATTACTCTCTGTTGTTGGCTTTTCTGCGTATTATCTATTTATTGATGACAATTGTGATGTCTTTTTCTTCTTGCTCATCTCCGACTCACGCAGGTTCTCGATCCGCTATTCTCGACTCTCTCCCCCAAGACGCTTCCCCGACACTCAAACTATTTATCAATGCCCTCCATTCAACGCCACAACCGCCGAAATCGTTTCAGGCACGCCACCTGTCGTCGGTCTGTGGGTGCAGTGCTCACTATTGATAGACTTGATGTCACTGACGGTCTCCTGAATGACGCACAGGAAATCAATTGGGAGACCAACATCCCACTACCTCACATCTTCCGCATGGTGGCACATCTGATCTACTGGAAAAAGGGCAAGCTCATCAAGTCGCTTTCGCAGTACTCCATATTTACCATCAATCCGCGGATGAAGGAGAAGAAGAGCGACCTCTACTCCAACTACCTCCTCTCCCTTGACCAGTCGTTCTCGCACAGCTTCCTCAACTTCCGGCTCGCAGAGATCCTGCGCGATTTCTCCACACCGCTCACGCTCGTCACGCACGTCCACAAGCTGGCGGCCAACAAACAGAAGGACTTCCTCAACGTGGTCATGTGGCTGCTGCGACACGACCTCATCATCGAGCTCAACACCTACTACTACCTCACCATTCCGGTCGAGGTCGAGATCAACTTGCGCGAGAGGGAGCGCGAACGGGAAAGAGGAAAGGAGCGCGAGCGCGAGCGGGAACGGAAGCAGAAGAAGCAGCTGACGTTCGAGAACGGCGGTGCGGGGGATGACGTCAAGAAGCCGCTCATCTCCAACGTCGTCGTGCTGGACGATGAAGAGGTGGACATCTCTGTCAGCAGTGGCCACACTGGAGCCACCCACAACGGCAACGGCGCCACCAAATCCAAACTCTCAGCGGCGGCTGCGGAGGAGCCCTCGGCCGAGATCTATCCGTCAATGCCGCAGCCGCTGCAGCCGCACGAGGCGGCCTACCTGGACAAGCTCAACGACGGCGGCATGATCTACAAGCTCTTCCTGCGGCTCTGCCCGCTGTTCCGAGGACATCACCACGCCGAAGAGATTCTGTGGCGAATGGGCATCACCCGAGACGATCTGCAAAAGGTGCGTCTTCGCTCGAGCTCCCTCAGTCACATTTTCATGTCCTCGGCACGCGTGATCGCGTGCGAGCGGATCGCTCACACCTGCGCATGTGGCTTGTTGGGGGGGGGGCAGGTGTTGGACAAATATCATGATCTTGTTGTTCCTTGCATGCACGAGGCTTCCGAAGATGGTCTTGCATAAAGAGTGACAATCCCTCATCTCCCACCCGCGGCTTCTCCTGTGCGCCATGGGCAGGGATGGACGAGCATTCCTGTGAGGGCTCGTCCGGCAAAAATGTCCCCATCAAGCCGTTCTCGGGCAAATAGCTCGCATTCATGTCGCAAAAAAGACCAAATGTTGCGATTGGGCGCAGCTGCAACCCACAAAAGCTCGCCCGTCCTTCTGCGGTTTATTCATGCGCCACACACGACCAATACACTCAAGCACTACCCACACACAGTCTGCACACTTATCACCTCTGAGACTATTTCTCAATTCCCCTGCTCGTCTCGGCACCACGCAACTGAACAGCGTCAACTCACAGCAACACAGAACAATGACCAGCACCAGTCGCAGCCAGTTTTACCTGGCCAACACCCACATCCCTAAGGGCTTCCACCTGCCTGGCATCACTGACGAAGCTCGTCATGCACTGGCTGAGTGCCTTGAAGATAACCACCAACGCGTACGCCCACCGCCAGCCAGCTATTATTATTATAAGCAAAAATGAAAATAATGATGAAGCAGCACACGGGTAGACTAACATTGCCACAGCACCACATTCTCTTTGACGACAAAAAGGGCTTCCACAACCACCTCACGCACCACTTGCTGGCCGCGTTTTCGTTGGGCGCCAGCGCCGATCGCATCCGCGCCATCCACGCGCACCAGTCCCGCATTCAGCTTCCCATTAAGCCGGCTCACCGCGACGCGTCCTTCAACATCGAGGAGCACTGGGGCGACGACAACTACTACCACGACTACCTGGACTTCTTCACTAAAGAGGTAGAGCGTGATGGCGGCGATGGTGTTCGCACCCTGGAACGCTGGCTGTTCGAGGAAGAGATCGGCCAGCGCAGCCAATTCTACTCCCGCTTCCTGAGCGGGGCCTACCACCCCCTCATTCATCTTGGCTACGGGCTTGAGTTCAACCTCAACTGCATGATTGCCGAAGGTCGTGCCCCGTCGTCCTCCACATGGTTGCGAATGTGCGTTCTCACGTCTGTCGCGTGCATGAACATAGGTCTGGCGCAGGCAGCCATTCACAGCCCGCAGGTGGCCGCGCTCGTGGCCAACGTCGACGAGAATGCTGCCGGTACCGCGTCTCGCCTGTTTTAATTGAAGCAATCTAGCATTCTCTCTCCGCGGCTGCCTTACATTACATTTGCCTCTGGTCGCAGGTTCTAAGTCAGCCAAGGACGTGGCGTTTGCGGTGGCCGCCGATAAGGAGCTCGACGACAAGGTAAAGGTTGAGGACCAGCTGAAGATGCGGGCGCTCCTCACGCAAGGCGGCGGACCCATCCTGCGCAACCACGCCGCCCAGTGGGCCTGTCCCCTGGACAAGGTCTACGAGAAAGCCCACGAGCTCCAACAGTTGGCCGTCGCCGTTATGGCCGGTGCCGTGCGCCCTGAGAAGAAGATCACATTTGACTTCTTCCTGTACGCTCCTCCTTCCTTTCCGTATGGTAGCGCATTCCAAGGCTTGACCTATTCGCCATTAGGATGCACGCGGTGACGTCGTCCATCTTCCTACCCACCTACGTTCGATCGCTTCGCCCTGAGAACGCGGCGAGGCTCCTGCGCGACAAGCTGGCGATCGATCTAGGCTACTTCGTTTCTCGAGGCAGGCCTGAGCTCAACCTCGACCAGCTCCTCAACTACAAACCGCGCAAGCCGGAGCTGGTGCGTGCGAGCCCTCGGTTCTGTGTGCAGTGCAACTCTCTCCGTCCCATTGAGAGCTGACCCCGTATTTGGTGTTGACGCTGGTAGGGAGGTCATGAAAATCCCTGGTTCGGCGTGTGGGACAATGTGCTGGACCACACCAAATATCAGGACGAGCACATCGTCAAGACCGTCCGTGCACTCAGCTATGTCGACCAGCACCACCACGACATCGGCTTCCTCAAGCAGGAGACCTACATCAACGTGGCGCAGATGGTGCTCGACCACGTCGAGACGGGCCGAGAGTGGGACCACACCGGGGTTGGCTTTGAGCAAGTGTGGAAGGAGTGGCCCGATCGCGTGTAGTCCTGCATTTCTCATCAACAGCCTTCTCTTTCTCATTACAACCTTGCAAGCCACGGTGCTCTAAATGATCAGTTTGGCGTACCATCCCTCTGCCTGAGCCACCCGGTGCTTGTGCGAACGTTCAGGGAAAGTGCAAACAAGACCAAGAGACGAGATGGACAAGCAGCGGGAGGGGATGGACCTGGTGAGTGCACGCTTGCAGTCTCTATTGCGTGCCCTACAATCCAGAACACCCGGTGACGCAGGTGAAAATCGCGTGCTTACGCCTCGCCATTGCGAGATTCTGCTGGAGGATGCACTTGGGGAGGAGCAGCGATTAGGCCAAGTCGTGCCGGATGGAGAAAGTGACGAGGAACCCGACAAGACTGGCCTCCGCCTGACCAAAGAGGAAACCGACCTGGATCACTTCATCTCGCCCGAAAATCTCGTTCGCTACTACACGATCTTGTACAGATCTGCCTCTACGGGCAGCTCACCAAGCCCACCACCATCGAAGCCAGCCGCTAACCCCAAGAAGAGCATCGAACCTGCAACTCGGCGAGCGTATGTCACCGACCACGATTTCGACGCGGCAAAACAGGGCGACCACCTGAGCTCGATGCCCCTCAAGCCCTACTACCTTGACGTACACTGCCTTGGCTTTCTTTTGTCGGACACTCATTAATCCATATTGGTATTGAGATGGCGTGGCGTGTGCCTTTGACAGCTGGCAAAGGTGCTGTGCAAGTGGGCAGCCACCGGCGAGTTCCCCATCTCTTTTGTGTCAATGGAAGGTGCATGCTGCTGCCTCTCCTTACCATGGCCGCGCTTGTGCGCCTGGCCCCGGAATCTGACGAGCCTGTGTTTGTGTGTGCACTTTAGGGCAGGGGCTATTGGCCACGGTGGACAATGTATCGCCCATGACGGCTCTCACGCCTTTCGTCTTAGAGACGTTCCACAAGATCAGCAGTACCTCCGACTCCGCCGTCCAGCAAACTCTCCTGTGCAATCTGCTCGAGGTGCCCTTCGAGACACCCACACTTTGTTCAACGCGCTGAGATCTCACGCTCCTCCAGAAAATGGGACTCCGAGGAATCCTCACTTGCCTGCGACTGCGTCAGACGTTCAAGAGCGTTGACGACTTCCCGCCCAGGTACAGACACCCGACTTTTGTCGATTCTTGGCTAATATTGTGGCTCTCGCTTCGCTTTCCCTCTCTCCTCCTTGTGTCCGTCGATTTGCAGCTGCGAGCGGCTCATTCAAGCGCTGAATGCCCCGCATGCATCGTCCTCCCCGTCCACGCGTATCACGGTGGGTGGCCGCGCACTTTCCAAGCACGGCCACCGCGCCGCTGATGGGTGGTGGGGCACCAGCTCGGTACGCGACACGCACTCTCCTCTCCCTTTCTCTCTCTCTCTCTCTCTCTCTCGACCTCCTCTCATCGCCACCACGAAGAGATCGCCAAGTCTAAGAACCTCCACATCGGAGCTGCTGTAGGGAGCCGAAGAGGTAAAGAACAAGAACGCCGAGAGGGTGACGCGCAAGATTTTCTCGCAGGCGGCCTGGATCAACCTTCACATGCTCCCCGTATGCTCCCTTCCACACACCAATCTCTCGGCGCTGGTGGCTCATGATTGTAGTTGTAGACATTCTGGTCTCACCTCCCTTCTCCATCGCCGCAGCACGACATCGCGACATATGAGGTGCGCACCAAAGAAGGTTACGGTGCCCGCTGGACGATCAGCAAGGGCGCCCCTGAGTTTCGGGGCTTCATCGAACCGGTATCTTCTCTCTTCTCTCTGCTCTGGCCATCTTCGGTTATCTCACGCACCACCCACCGCCACCGGGCACCCTGCAGCAAATGGAGGATGGCCACGACAAGAAGTGGCGCCATTAACCCGAAACGATGCCTAGCAAACGTGCCCCACCGGCAGGCGTGCCGGCGGAGCACGACGTGAAGGGGAACACGACATCTCCCGATGCTTGTTGTGCATAAAAACTTCGAATATTCATGCGCAGCTGCAACAGAATTCTTGAAATATTTCTCGGCTTCAGCCGCAGATAAGGTGGGTGCTCTCTGCAGAGCTCACTTCTGCTCGAACACAACCAGATCAACAGATCTCAGAGATGGCAGCGGCTTCCCCTTCCAACGCAATCGTGGCAGCAAGGCGACTTCATCGTTTGGAGGCTCACCTCCAGATAGACAGTGGCGAACTCTGCACATCCGACGTTGCTTCCGGCGACAAGTGCGAACCCCCCCCCCCCCTTGCGCGCGTCATTTCCTTTCTCGTGCTGTGTGGGGTTACCTGTTCATGACTTCATGTGTTGATTCTGTTATTTTTATATATATATAATTTACTAAATGTCTCCGCGCCCTCAGGAAGGAGACAGTGACTATCACGGATAACCGTAGCGGCAAGACGATCGAAGTACCCATCAAGAACGGTACAATTGCTGCTCTCAACCTGAAGGACCTAGGTCTCAGGTACGAGCAGCGCCAGCCATTGCCTCCGGCGCTTTCCTGCGCTCTTGTGTGAATGACCGTTTGTGGCAACACGTCATCAGGGCGTACGACCCGGGCTACCTCAACACTGCGTCGGCTACCTCCCGCATCAGCTACATCGATGGCGACAAGGGCATCCTCAGGTGTGCCTCCCTGTTTCTTGGATCCAGTTCACCGTTTGTTGATCTCATCAAGGTGTGGGGTCGTTGGTCGATTGGAGCAGATACCGTGGCTATCCGATCGAAGAACTGGCCGAGAAGTCCACCTTCCTGGAGGTGGCTTATCTTTTGATCAAGGGAGACCTCCCCAACAAGGTACGCCATACTACGCAGCATCTGGAGTGTTTGCTCGCACTCACTTTCAACGTTGTGTACATTTCAGCAACAATTCGAAGAGTGGAACTCCCGCATCATGAACCACACGTACGTCGTACGCCCACTGCGCATCAGCTCACAGTTTTTCTACATAGCCTCGCGTTGTTGCTGACAGCTCTTCTTTCAGCTACATCCACCAGAACTTGATCTCGCTGCTGCAGACTTTCCGTTATGATGCGCACCCGATGGGCATGGTGGTGAGGTGCGTCAACACTTGATCGCCATGCTGCGTCGCAATGCCCGACTGTATTCTGATTTGTGTGCACGGTACCTTGTCTCCGCGCAGCTCGCTGGCGGCTCTATCGACCTTCTACCCGGAGGCCAACGCCGCCTTGTCGGTAAGGGTTTTCACACCCCCCGTTGAAGCGGGTCATTATTTTTAGCACATGTGTTACAGTTCCCCCTCTAATTGTTTATTTTCTCCCTCATTGAATGCGTGCACTTGGCTCTCAGGGAAACAACGTGTTCGATGACCTGCAGACGAGGAACAAGCAGATCTACCGCATCATCGGCAAGCTGCCCACCATCGCCGCTTGCGCCTACCGCCACAGGTATTAGCATAGCCTTACCTCCTTGCGCTTTACCTTCGCATCACACTGACGCCGGGGCTCGCCTGGCCTGTTCCTTAACGCCAACCACAGGATGGGAAGGCCATATAACGAGCCCGTCAACCACCTCTCCTACGTGGAGAACTTCCTGTACATGCTCGACCACCTCCAGGTACTCCCGGCAGTCCGGTGTCTGAATTGTTCATCGCTAAACGTTTATTTATTCCCTTATTTGATTGCATTTATTATTGCTTGGAACAGGAAAAGGACTACAGGCCTCACCCCAAGCTGGTCAGAGCTCTTGAAATTCTGTTCATTCTCCATGGTACACACATGCATTCCACTCGTCATTTGCATCTTGTCCGCACACGAGGGGCCGGGCTGACATCTTTTTGCTTCTGTTGCTTTCGTTGCCACAGCGGATCATGAGATGAACTGCTCGACCGCTGCCATGCGCCACATCACCTCGTCGCTGGCCGATCCGTTCACTGCTGTGGCCGGAGCGGCTGGCGCGCTCTTCGGTCCCTTGCACGGCGGAGCCAACGAGGTAGGGACTCTCTCTCTCTCTCTCTCGTTTACTCTTTGTCACGCTCGCCGGTCCACTCAAGTGTCACCCCACCTACCCTTAGGCTGTGCTGCGCATGCTCGAGGGCATCGGCGCGAAGGAGAACGTGTCCAAGTTCTTGGAGGAGGTAACCCACGCGCATGCATATACGTGGCGGCGGCGTAGTAGGACCGGGCGGTCTAATCTCGCCCGCTGCGACAGGTCAAGGGCCGCAAGAAGAAGCTGATGGGCTTTGGCCACCGAATCTACAAGAACTACGACCCTCGCGCGGCCATCATCAAGAAGACCGCTTACGAGGTGCGATCGGCGTTCTTGTCTTGAGGCGATTGGTGCCCGATGTGAGTCACTGCTGACTGAGCTCGGCCGCGGGTTGGACGCAGGTGTTCGAGGTGTGCGGACGCGAGCCGCTCATCGAGGTCGCGGTCGAGCTCGAGCGCCAGGCCCTCGCTGACGACTACTTCGTGTCCAGGTTCGCCCTGGGCCTGCGTTGAACTTCCTTTATTTTCTATTTTATTTTATTTATTGCCAAACAACGAAAATCTTGTGGCGATGCGTGTAGGAAGCTGTACCCCAACGTCGACTTCTACAGCGGCTTGATCTACAAGGCCATGGGCTTCCCCACCGACGTGTTCCCCGTCCTGTTCACCATCCCCAGAGCGGGTACGTGCCCCCGATGACAAGCCCCGTTGCCTCTATCATGAGAGGCTCACATGCCGCTGACCGTCGATCGCAGTCGGCTGGCTCGCCCACTGGATTGAGCTGCTTGACGACCCGGAGAACAAGATCGTGCGCCCGCGCCAGGTGTATCTCGGCCACGACCTCAGGTACAGTCACATTACCACACATACACACACTCCAGAGCCGTGATCGGTCTACTACTTTACTCATCGAGGTCTGCGTCAGGCACTACCCGAGCATGGACGAGCGGTCGGCAGCCAAGGTGACCACGAGCAAGGACTTCATCTCTCAGAACTCCCGCCGCAGGATGGTCTCCCTCGCCTATCCCAAGTCGCACCAGTAGCCACCACCCTAGCGTCGTGTAAACGTTGGCTTTATTTGAGTTAATGATAGTTATAGCGCTTAGCGCATTGGTGGCTTCCAGAATGATGAGTAAGGTTGGTGGGTGGCTCGTCCTCGAGCCGGTTACCCCGGCTACCTACGGCCGCCCCTTGTTGCAGTGCTGATTGTTACTCTCCTCGTCGTCGTCGTCGCCCTCCTCCTCTACCTCCTGTACCATCAACTGTTCGCGCTTGCGCAGGACCTTGTGGCAGGTCAGTTGCACGAGCAGGCCGACGGCGATGTTGATGAGACATGCGGTGAATAGGAGCCAGCAGCCTTCGTCGAGCCGGGCCTGGACATCGAAGCAGCGAGTGTCCCCCTCGAGCACATTACCCAGGTACTTGGATAACAGTTCATTGATGAGGTCGCACCGATCGCCGATGATGAACTGGGCCAGAGTCTGGAGCTCGAGCAGGGCGACGATGATGGAGATAACGACCACGTCGAGGGCCGACCAGGCGTTGGCCACCTCCGTGGCCACGAACACCGCCCGCTGCAGCTTCGGCGTCAACGGGGTAAGCCACAAAACGAGAAGCAGCAGCAGGTGGCACAGCGGAATGACAATAGCGAAGCAGAACCACGGCACTAGGATGAAGACCATGCCCACTTGGTCCGAGTGGACCATGCTCGTGGTCAGCGCGAGCCCGGTGGTGACGATCGAGTGGTACCGGTTGGCAGGGTCGTGCAGAAAGTCGAGTAGGAGCTTGAACGCCCCTCGGAACTGGAACTCGAACGAGGGGATTGCCGCCCCGATGCAGATCAGCGCGATTGCCAGCAGCAGGAGACCAGCGAGCGTGACGGTGATGAGCAACGACCAGCGCCCTCTGGAGGGAAAGGCGTTCTTGCATAGAGCCTCCCACTTCTGCGGCGGGGCAGGCTTGCCTCTTGACTTCCCAGCGCCATCCGGGAGCGACTGGTCGAACCTGTGACAGGCCACGGCGACGTGGGTGACGACCAGTGAGAGCATGGTCGCTGCCATGAAGCCGTAGAACCCGAAGTGGGGCTCCAGGAAGGCATCGACAGACGCCGTTCCAGGGGGAGTGTGGGGAGACACAGGCGGGACAATGTGGAAATGGAAGGCCACCACCGTCAAGGTGACCACGAAGGAGTCGATGAGCGACCACTTGCCCAGGGCGTCGAGTGCCATCAGCACACGCTCACGACGTCGAGGAGGCATCAGGTGGACAGGCACCACCCAGCAGCACAGCACCAAGGCGAGCTTCAGGAAGGGCCAAATACCCGAGAACACTGCAATGAGGAGCGATAGGACGTAGGCCTCGGCGTTCCACATGTCGATCACGCTGCCCCGCAGAGTGAACAGGAAGACGGCGGGCAGCCTGGTGACCTCGTCGCCCAGCGTGAGATACACGTAGACTGACGCACCGGCCGATGTTACGGAGGCGGCAAAGAGCGCGACGTTGCACAGCAGCACGATCAACACGCCATGGCGCACAATGACAGGCAACCGCTGACTGAACAGCAGAGAGCGCATCCACTTCGCCCGACGTTGGCCACTCAGCTCATCGTCGGCCCGTTCGCTCCTAGATAACAGCCTGAGCTCTGCGTCGTCATCACCGTGGGCAGGAGTGCAGGCTCTTACAACTTGACAATCCACCGCAGATCTGCCCTTCCAGCGGATCAACTCCACGAGGCCAACGAAGAGAAGCAGCGCCGTGTAGACACCCCCAGCAGCGGAGAAGGCCGCGGTAGTGGACTCGGCATTGAATAAGGAGGGCACGCCGGGATCGGTGCAGGTGGGGTTTGACAGCAGCTGCTTGAAGCCCTGGTTGACCAGCGTGCGCATCGGGCTGAGTATGAGCCCGTTGGAGAGCGCGGGTAGGACCTTCCCGTAGGAGTCGGTGAGCAGAGCGAAGACGTGGTCGAGGGCAACGTCGATCTGTCTCTCGGTGCCATTGATGTTGTTTGCAGCGGTGATGTATAGATGTTCCAGGATGAACGACATGTCGAGAAGCGGCATATCGAGGTAGCGAAGTGTAGACAGCAGACAACCAGGCACGGGCACCTCCGATTGGGTAAGGCTCTCCACCGCAGCCGCGTCAACGACCAGATGCAGCGCTGAGTAAAGTGAGTTGTTGACCATAGCGGCCTGGAACACAGCTTCCTCGTAAAGGTAGCTTCCGTTCGACCCCACGAGGCTGACGTTAAGCGAGAAGGCAATGGAGATGTTCAGCGAATCCAGCACGGTTGTAGAGGTCAGGCTGTAGGGACCGAACGAAGGGTCGAACAGCTCCAGCTGCGACCAAGAGTTCAAGCCCGAAAGGCTCACGCTCTCCAGACCCAGGCGGACGGTGCCCAGCGAGCTAATGGGGATGAGAAGCGATGTGTTCAGTTCAGCCATGGTCAGGCTCCCCGACCCGTTGGTGAAGATGTCGACAATCTTGTTGAGCCCCGCAGGTCCATTGGCTCCAATGACGTCGTCGAGCAGGTAATCCACCACGCCCATCAGCGGACTGCGGCGAAGATCGATCATGCCGGTCTGCGGCTCGGGTGGCAGGATGGTCGCAGGCGGGTGTAGTAAGGGCGCGATGATGGTATCGACCTCCCGTAGCACTTCGGTGAGCTGGCTCTGCACCAGCGATGTCAACTGGGTGCAGATGATTGAGTCAAGCTGGTCCGAGAGGATGAACTCGATCTGGTACTCGAAGAAGTTGAGAAAGCTGCCCAGGTCGCCCTGGAACTGCACGGACGACACCTGAACTCTCGGCAAGCAAGAGGTGATAGTGGCGCTGGATGGCAGCGTCACGTTGCCGTCGCCGTGAGAGGGGGTGTGATGGAGCTGCACAGCGGTCAGAAGGCTCGAATCGGTGGCCTGGGCATTGGCCCGGCCCGAGGCATGGATGCCAATCACCTCCAGCCCCCAGTCGAGAGCGCAGGCGATGCTGAGCCCAGTAGCTTGGAATTGAATGCCAGAGGGTGCAACCATCTCAGAGGCCAGCTGGTCTATCGATATGTTGGAGCACGCCGCGTTGGTGATTGTGCCCACCACGCCAAGGGATTCGAAGCGTTGGTCGGGAATAGGGATGGTCAAGCTGCTCAGCCAACACTGCAAATCGCCGCACGGTGAAGCATCGGCGCTGGCATTCGGCTGAATGAGAGCTGCAGTTGCAGGGACGAAACCACCAGCCATCACCAGCTGCCAAGCGAGGAGATGGAATGGGAGAGAGTTGATAGTCGACAAGGTCTTCCTCCTTTGCTGGGAGAGATCTGCTTGGCAAGACGTCAGTTGCAAAGTTGGCTACAAGTGAATCTGGTCTGATTTGCGCGCTGCGTACCAAGTTGTGAATACAGTATGTACAAGGATAGGAAGAGGGAGAAGCCGGGATCGCGAGACGATGCGCCATCGCCATCGCCTTCGAAGTTGGCGTCTGCATCTCCGTTCGCCCTCTACGTTGCACGCATGAGTGGATGGATTCGTAGCGTCAAGTGCAAGGACAGTTTACCGTTACTGATAGTACAGCGGGTCTTTGGGATGTCGGATCTAAGGTCGCAGGTCTTCTCTCACTCGCTTCCAGTGATGAGGAAGCTCCTAACCTTTCTTCTCGCAATCTATGGGCAGCTAACTCTCCCCACGCTTGGTGTATGCTCGCCTGTTCGCTCTCGGCCAGCTGAGTGGCGAGGCGCACGATCGAATCGCCTGACAGGAGAAACGAAGACTGGAAGAGACGGAAGTTGTCCACCTCCCTCTCGAAGAAGTACGGGCTGTTAGCGTCACACGCGGCCGGCAAGCTCCAGTGTAGAGTCTCAAGCAGAGACAGCACACATATCACAACCGAGAACTTATGGTTCCCCAAGAGCCCTCCACTCAACTTCTTCAGATTCATCCTCACCCCAATCGCACTCCTGAAGTGGTGTGCTTTGGCGCCTTCCCGAAGGGTTCAGAAGAGGGTGAGGAAAAGGGTAACCGCGTGGAGAATAAAAATTTCTTTAACGTTTCCTCATCACATTTCTTTGTTTTTCTTTTTACATACCGGCTCCGCCCGCACGGAGAGGAGACCGCAACGCGCAACCCTATGGTCGGTGAAGATGGAGCGTGACCCTTCGCAACCTCTCCGCAGCGTTCCGAGCAGCACGACGACCAGCAGCTCCACTCCGGTCCGCTGGTCGCCTGCAACGGACGCCGCGCTCAGGAGTACACGCTCCGCCTACCCCCCCCCCGCGCTACTGCGCGCCCCGACCCCTCCGCTGCGTGCCCTGACCCCTCCGCTGCGCGCTCGCGCTGAACAGATACCCTGCGGATCCATTTTCAAGACCTGGCCAACACCATACGCCCGCGGGACTGGTACACGCGCCACTCCCTCTACTGGTGGCTCGCCCAGCACTACTTCCCCTGCACCCGGACCACCACCGCCGGCGCTAGGACGTGTTCCCTCCACGGGCTCGTCTCGCAAGTCCACCGCACCATCATCACCGGGCTGAGCTCCTTCGTCGAAGCCAACAACGTATGTAGCCCCCCCCCCCGCCCAGAAACGGCGGGCGGCGCACCAACGCCAAGGCCCCGTGCGCTTACGCTCCGCCAGGTCGTCAAAGCGCCAATGCGGGGCACCGACAAGCAGAGGCTTATGTTAGGCGCGGCCAACTACCTGCTGCTGATGGCATGGAAGCACTGCGTGCGCCCCCTTCCTCCCCCCCCCCCCGAACTCCGCTCCTCCAGTCAAATGGGACTAGGGCCCTGGATGCGATAGTGACCGAACAACGGCCTTTCGTTCGTGTGTGCGCGCGCGGTGGGCTCCTCCGACCCCACAGTCGCTGCAGAGTCCGGCGTTGATGACGGCCGCCGGACTCACGTTTCCGCTGTTCGACATCATCTACGATGCGCCCCTGGACCCCAAGGAGCACGACCTGGACGCCTGCGCGTTCACCAAAGACGAATTCGTCGGCATCACTGCTTTCGGTGAGTTACCCTCCTCCTCCTCCTCCTCCTCCTCCTCGAGCCACTTTGCTTTGCTATTGTGGCTGAGCGTGGGTCGGCGAGCAGAACAGATCGCCCGATACCGGTTGGAGTGGACGGAGGAGGGATACGAGGGCGTCCAGTACTGGATGAAGAACTTCTACGA
Source organism: Acanthamoeba sp. SK_2022b (assembly GCA_027943245.1). Lineage (NCBI taxonomy): Eukaryota > Discosea > Longamoebia > Acanthamoebidae > Acanthamoeba > Acanthamoeba sp. SK_2022b. Next base: position 78,442 of record JANDJZ010000060.1, on the reverse strand, counting down.
ACTGGTGGAGGCGGGCCCCCTGCCCACCGTCCTCACCTCCGCAGACGGCAGCCCCAAAGCCGCCGCCGATGCGCAGGCCGTGGACGACGAGCCACGAGAGAGGCGCGGTGCGTGTCTCAATTTAATGGCTGTTGCTCTGCTCAGCTTTGTGCTTCGTTCCACACCGCGGTCGTGGTCGCTGACTCGGTCGTGCGCGTCCACCGTGCAGACGTGGCCCTTCACGCCCTGATTCAGCTGCATCAGGACGCCGAGCGGTTCATGAACATCCACAAGCGCGAACCGAAGGACGTGGACGACGACCACGACGACGACGATGACGACGAGGGTGAGGAGTACACCGAAGCGCCCAACCCCGCCACTCGGGCGCACAAGCGAAGGAGGACCACCAGGGACAACGGGAGGGCCGCGGAGGCCGCCGTGCCCCGAAGCTCGGGGGACGAGGAAGAGCTGGTGATCGGGGAAGAGGAGTGGACGACTGTCGACGAGGAGGTGGAGAGGGCGAGAGAGCAGTTGCTCCACGCCCAGGCGCACCAGGTCGAGGTCGAGCTGCAGCTGATCAAGGCGCGGTCGGCCGTGCGTCAGGCTCGCGCCATGTTCAAGGTCGCCCAGACCAGGGCCAAGAGCAAGAGCGCCGAGTGAAGGGGGGGTGGGTGACCCCGAGTGGCGTCGCCACTCGCCGTGTGGAGAAGAGAGGAAGAGAGGAAGAGGTAATGTAATACACGTATCAACCCGCCACTCGTGCGCGCGCGTTTATGGGGCGGTAGCCCACGAGAGCTCGCCCAAGTCGGCTTCGTCCAGGGCTAGCACGCTCTCTCGGCCTCCCGCTCGCTCCACCGCGCGCTCGATGGCGGCTTGCGTGCGCGCCAGCAGAGCTCCTGCGTCGTCGTCGCCGTCCTCCCCCTCTCCTTCTTCCCGCTCGTGTGGCCATTGGCCAGCGGTGAACCGTTGGCCGAGCCCGTACTGGTGGTGCATGTAGACGTACTCGGGCACGCTCACGTTCAACCCCGCTCCTGCCCGCCCTGGGATTGAGTCCAACCCTCTGCGAGGCGACCACATATGACGGGGGGAAGGGAGGGGGGCAATGATCGAGCGCACCATTGAATCGGGCCACCTCCTTCATCACGGCCAGGTCCTGGTCGTGCCGTCCGCCGTTGAGGAGCCACACGCGCGTCCCGCGCTCTTCGTCCGCGTAGTCGGCCAGCAGGAGCCCCTGCAGTCGGCACGAGGGGCTGTCCCCCTCCTCCCCAGGCCGACCGCTGCAGTTGTGGCGCTCGTCGTCGAGCAGGGCGTGATAGAGGTCGAGCGCGGCCAGGTTGTCCTCGTTTGCGTAGTACGGGTGGCAGTAGACGCCCAGGCACACCCGACCGCCCCGCCTCAGCACCTCGCGCGCGTGCTCATAGAGACGGCCCTGCAAAGACGACCCGGCATCATCGCGCTGTCCCGGGACGTCGTACGCAAGGCACCCGGGCACCACGCCGACAACAAGCCCGCCCTTCCTGTAGGTGCGCCTGTGCGTGGCGTGAGCGAACGGTCACTGACCGGGGGGGGGGAGGCGGCGATACACAGGGAGGCGACGTCTCTGGCTAAAAGCGAGCGCTTCGGCCGAAGCCGGTAAGCCCTCCCATTGGTGGAGGTTGGGGCGCCACGCCTCCCAGCCGACGGGGTCGAGCCGCAGCGCGAGGGGCAGTTCGCCGTCGGCAAACTGGGGGTCCACGAGCAGCGCCCGCGCCCTCGGCGCAGTGGCCGCGGCAAGGTAGGGGCGGAGAAAGGGCGGGAGCTGTTGGTCGATGCTCGCACCGGGGCACGAGGGGCGCAAGTAACTGCCTACCCCTACGTAGAGGACCTCTTCGGCACCGGAAGGTACCTCCAGCCCAGACAGCATTTTGATTATTTTATCTGTTGCCTTCTACAGAACGAAGGCCGTTGAGGGGCAGCGGTTGTTGGTTGACAGGGAAATTTCATGGTCAACGTTCCGCAGGACTCTGGGACATCTACGCCAAGATCGTCCCCGCTGAAGGGCGGTCAGCGTTGCTGCTGCCCGGGTTAGCCTTCATGCGGTTGGCCAACTGGACCGACGAACAGGGCAGTCGCGTTTCGTGGGGATGGGCCAAGACATCGCCTGCACTATTCCGTCCCGCGGCCACCAGCCTCTCGCTCCTTTACAGTTTACACTTACACCAGCCCGCAGGACACACCACAATAGCTACACTGCGCGCGAGCAGCATCCCTAACCGCTGCCTCTCGCTCTTCACAACGCGCTCGACACACTCCAAACGGTTGGGATCTAGCGCGTGCACACCACCGCACGTCCACAGCACTTTCCTTTCCATTCCCCTCGGTTGCGAGCTCTTTATCTCCTCCCCAAGCGACGTCCCCAACCCAATAATTAGTATTTGTCGTTTTCATTTTTCTGCGCCACTGCGGCTTCGTTCTTCCTCCCCATTTTCGCTTGCACACTACGATGGAGACCTCAACGCGTACCACCACTACTCCCGCGCCAGTAACCGGCGGGGGGAGCAGCGTTGCCACGGGGGCCAGCGATGCGCGCGACCCCTCCTCGAAGCTCGGCTCTCTGGCAACCGCCGCAGCACCGGCATCGGGAAGCAACACACCGCCGCGCTTCTCCTTCTCGGCGGATAACGTGCCTTCTGCTTCTACCCTCTCGCCCGCAGCAGCCCTACTCCAGGCCTCCCTCAGCAGCCAAACGGCGACAGTGCAGCAGCGCCATCCTGCTACTGCGACCGCCTCTTCATCATCCTCATCAACCTCCTTCTCGCCGGCAGGACCAGCGCAGCAGTTGCCCCAGCACGTCATGGCCGCCACCTCTTCGACTGCCTCGCCGAGTCGCTCCTCCTTTTCATCTGCATCCTCGCCCTTGTCTTCGCCTTCGCTTCTGGGAAGCGTGGGCCAGCTCAATGGCGGCAGCGCACAGCCACCCCAGGGGCCTTCTTCCATCTTCACTACCTCCCTTCCCTGCTCGACCATCACTGCCGTTTCGGCTCCAGCTTCATCGTCAACCGGTTCATCCTCTGCGTTTCCGTCATCTTCGTCCCTTTATCCGCCTTCGTCGTCAGCACACCAGAACCTGCCGTCGTCTTGCCTCATGAGCCCCTTCGCGGCGCGTCCGCATAATCCCTCGCTCGCAACAACAGCAGCAAGAGCCCCTGCCGCATCGAATGGCTTCGCGACCACGGTACCGCACGTGGCTACAGGAACCGCCCAGAGTAATCTATCCTCATCATCCTCGGGATCATTGAGCACACATCAGGCACAGCGCAGCGCAACCAATTCCACGACGATCAGCTCCCCTCCCGCTGCCGCTCCGTCAATCACATCCGCGGACATTGGGACTATCAAGCACCTACTCGAAGCCATCGAATCGGAGCGATTGCGGAAGAAGCGCCTCGAATGGTACCTGCAAGAGGTAATCAGTGAGAAGGAAGAGCTCGTGCTGGCCCAGCAGAAAAAACGTACACATGTCCATCCCCAATAAGCTAGTGATGATTATCAAATGCTTAATCTCTCCATTCGACTGCAGAGCTGGCAGGCCAAGTTGTGGACCTAAGCGAGCCCGTGACCCCGATCGGCGGTGCAAAGGCGCTGAGCGCGCAGAACGTTCTCGACGGGGTGGACAACTACATGTTCACCAAGAAGCGCCGACTGTCCTTCGTCTCCCACTCCGGCTCGCTGGGCGAGGCCCTGCAGCCGCCCCTCAAGAAGTGCGTCATCCTCCCCCTCTCACCCTCCGCCGACGTCTGTGTGCTGATGTTCCTTTTTCTGCGAAATGTTCCGCAGGCAATCGATCTCGCTCGACGATGCCAGTATCGCGGGCTTCCTGTCATTCCAGGACGACGACCTGCAGGCGCTGGTCACGCCCTCCTCGCAAGCCACGGCCAACGCTTCGGGCGCGCAACTACAGACGTCGACAACGGCCGCCACCTCCTCGACGTCCGCCCCGTCAGAGATCACCGTGCCGCCCCTGGTCGTCAACTCTACGTCGCTGACGCCGAGGAGGCCCTCCATTAGCTTCACCCCGACCGGCTCGCTCTCGCTGCAGTCCTCCACGGGCTCCTTCTCGCTTAGCCTTCCGGGCGGCGGCCCGCCCATGTCGGGCGGCAAGGTGCGCCGCCCTTCTCTGCTCCTCTGGTCTGCCGCGTGTGTCTGACAAAGGCCTTCGCATCGTCGTGCAGCGTGGCTCCCTCTCCTCGTACTCGTTCTCCGTGGACCCTCTGGCGTGCGGGTGGGCCCCCATGGGCTACCCGCAAGCGGAGACCACTCCGAGCCAGGCCGGCGGGGGCTCGTCGTTCTGCATGCAGCAGCTGGACCCGCGCATCTCCTTCGACTGGAACCTGTGGACCAACGACGACCAGCTCAAGGAGACACTCACCGAGTTTTTCGACTTCTGATCGTTACCTTCTGCTGCCGCCACCCACCGCCGCCACCCTGCCGCTCCCGTCGTATACACATAGGTGTGTTCTTTCTTTGTGTTGTGTATTGTGTGATTTGCGTGACGGGAGATGGATGGTGATGGCGGTGGAGAAGCGACCCCTGTGAAGTTGTACATATCTGTTCATACTGTCATTAAGAAAACCCCATCCCCCCTTATCCTCCTGCGTGTGGGCTCCTTGGTGGTTAAAAAAAATGATTTTCTCAAACATTGGAACAAAAGCAAAAGAAGATAGGAGGGGGCAAGGGGGAGGAGAGGCGGGGGGCGGGGACCGGCCGTGTGCTCACCATTATCGCACACATTTGGTTGCCCTCGCCCGCACACTCATCGCCCAGCCCGGGTTGCCTCGACGCGAGACACACCGTCTCTCTGGTCTGTGACGGTGTGTCTCCACGTCGATGGTCGCGGTGGTGGTCACGGCTAGGGCGGGCTTAGCTGCTCTCCGACCCGGCGACGGTGAGATACCTACGGTAGGCCGAGGTGAGCTCGTCCTTGAGACGCTCGGAGGCCTCGCAGATCTTGGGCCACGAGAAGTTGAGGTGGAACAGGATGTGCGAGACGGAGAGGCCGTCCTGCATCGAGTGGGCGTGGCCGCGGCCCAGCTGCGTGCCCACGGCGTAGAGAAGGTCGCGCTGGTCGGCCTCGGTCAACGGGCGCTTGACTCCCACCTTGATGTTGGGGATCTATCACAAGGGCACGGACGAAGACGACGAATGTGAACGGGTCGGTCAATAATCGTGTCGGCCATTCACACGCTGCTCGGCCGCTCGCGAGCGTTATGTGGATTGGTGTGGAGGGGGGATAAGTAGAGTACCTCGTGGGCAAAGTACTGGACGTCATTGAAGAAGAAAGTGGCCGCGTGATGGATGTAGCCGTCGGCGTACAGGTCCTGCGCCTTGAGCATGCGCTTGCCGTAATCGGGCTTGAAGGGGTTGTAGAAGAACCTGAGAGAGAGAGAGAGAGAGAGAGAAAGAGAAACCATTCGCAGAGTCAACGTCGGGACATTCTTTGCTGATGGCTTGGTTGGATTGGAGCGGCGGTGGGCGGGACGCACTTGTCGTCGGGATCGGTACGGACGGGCTTGATGTCGACGAGCATACCGTCGACGTTCGACTCCGGAGCCTTTTCCTCCGCCTCCACCTCCTCCTCCGCTTCGTCGGCCACCTCCTTGTCCTTCTGGGATTCGTCCTTCTTCTTGAAGAGCAGCAGGGTCCTCGTGCGTCCGCTCCAGTTGGGCGAGACGCCGGCCTCAACCAGCACGTAGTTGTTTCCCTCCGCGCCGAGCGCCTACACACAGAGAGAACACGGGACGAGAAGACTTGGTGAGACACGGCCGAGGGGCTGCAAGGGTGAGTTGTGTGTGTGTGTGTCTTTGGGTCGTTGGTTACCTCCAGGTAGGTGGTGGCCATCTCCCTGAGGGAGTCGTCGAGGTCGGCGTGGTTCTTGCGCATCTCGTCGAGCCGCTTGAGGTAGAAGCTGGGGTCCGAGTTTCCGCCGTCGCCAAAGACGACCGAGGCCGAACGGCCGCGGACGAGCGGGGGCGGCGGGGCGGGCTGGGACCCGTGGTGGTGGGGCAGCTCCGGGGAGGGGAGGACCTCCATCGACAGGCGGCCCTTGACGCCGGGCGGGATGGCGAACGGCTTCGGGTGGGCGGGGGCGGGGGCCTCGTCGAGCGAGATGAAGGGCTCGTTGCGCTGCGGGTGGGAGCTGGGCTCGTCCTTGTGGAGGAGGCCCCACTCGTAGCCGGTCTTGAGGCGCTGGAGCACGCCCTGGCGAAGGAAGGTGCCGCCGATCTCGTCCTCGCCGTCCTGCTTGAAGGCGGTGGAGACCATGAGCCGCACCAGGTCCCACAGGTAGGGCCCGATGCAGGTTCGGTCAAAGTCGATCATGGCCGAGCCGCCGGGGAAGCGGGCAAAGTTGTTGATGTGCGGGTTGCCGTGCAGGAACACGCGAGGCGCCTTGGACAGATCGACCAGCTCGCTCAGGCGGTTGCGCATCGGGAAGTACATGGTTCTACAAACCAACCAACCAACCAACCAACCAACAAAACGGGTCAACACACACGACGATGCGGTTTGTGAGGAGGGAGGGAGGTGTGAGGCGCGGGGACGAGATGTGCGTACCGGAAGTACCAGTGCAGGCCGTCCTTGGTCATGTAGTACTCCTTGACCTTCTTGCCGCTGTCGAGCTTGGGGTTCTTGTCGAAGAGGTTGGTCTTGAACGGGCGCGAGACTTCCTTCTTGAGGTTGGCCAGCATCGGCTCCACGTAGCTCCTCACCTTGGTCTCCTGCTCGTCCCTTCCCTGCGTGCCGTCGACCACCTTGAAGCCGTACTCCTGCGAAACGAAAGCGAAAACGAACGCAATGAACAAAGGGAGTCAGCCTCAACTCGGTGCCTCGAGTGCTTGGGAAAAGGGGGGAGGGGCTTGCTTTACCGGAATCATGGCGTCGTATTGCGCAGAGACTCGGGTCTGGAAGGACACGAAGTTGTCGTAGGGGTCCAGGTCGGGGTTGGCCACGTCCAAGCCGGCCTCGTACACCGAGATCCTAGCGGCGCTCAGGTCCCTGCTCTGGTCTCCGCCTGGCGGAATACGAAAAATGTGAGCAGAACGCGCGCGTGGGCCGAGCGCGCGCTGCTCGCGAGCGCACCGTTCTCGGACTTGAGGGTGACAATGACGCGATGGGTCATGGAGTCGTCCGACAGCTGAGCGGTGTTCGAGTTGGAGCGGGACAGCACGCGCGAGACGGCAACCGCGGCCACGCACTGGTGGTACAGCACAAGATCGGGCTCCAGGTTCTGTCCGAGTAGACATGCAAAAGAAAGAACAGGTTAAGAGAGGGGGGGAGGTTCTTCCGAGATAGGGAGCAGAACAGGACGGAGCAGTGCGCACCACGTCGGCGGTGAAGAGTTGCCTGAGCCACGTCTTGCTGAGCCCACGAGCGACACCGCGGGCAATGCCCGTGTAGAAATAGCGATCGCACAACACCACCTAGCGACGCGTCGTTATTTTGGGGATGCGGCGGTGCCTCTCCCGTTGACCGTTGACGGAGGAGGGTGTGGTACCTTCTTGGAGCGGAGGGCGGGGATGACGTCCTGCTTGATCATCTGCTGGAAGTCCATGGCCTGGACCACGGTGAGCAGGATGCTCCGCATGGGGGTCTGTCGCTTGAGCTGCCTGATGAGGTCGTAGTGATGCGCGGACTTGCTCCAGGTGGTGACCAGCGACACGTAGCCCTCGCCCTGCATGAACGACTTGAGGCGCTCGACCTGAGTAGACTTGCCGGCACCGTCCAGACCTGGTCGAGTGATGAAGGAGCAGGACAGGGGAGGGCAAGGGAGTCAGCCACTTGTGGTACGCTTGAGCACTGAACTCACGGGGGGGGGAGCGAGGGCCAACCTTCGAAGACGACGAGAACGCCCGAGTCCTTGGGAATATCGACGAGCTGCGCGATCTCCTCGTCGGAGAGCTGCCTGCTCAGCTTCTTGGAGGCCTTTCTCTTCTTGCTCTTCTTGCTCTTCTTGTCTTGCTCGTCGCTGGAATCGACGTTGTCGTCATCGACCTTCTCCTTCTCCGCCTCCTTGTCCTTCTTGAGGTTCTGGTTGTTGATGGGCAGCCTGAGAGAGAAAGAGAACAGAGAGGTCGGGGGGTTAGCATCGAGCGACACTCGAATGCAAATCAGGGCGTCGACGGCGTACTTGGTCAACAGGAAAGTGCCGATGAACATCACAGTCGAGATCACAGCGAGTCCGCCCGAGATCGAGAGGAAGGCCGTGGTGACCGAGAGGAAGATGAAAGGAAGACCCAGAGCGAACCTGAGGCCAGTGGCTGAATGAAGAGAGAGAGAGAGAGAGAGAGCAGTAGAGTCAGCAAACGAGCACCTCGACACCCGCAAGGGAGTGTGCAAGAGAGGGAGGGAATACCCAGGCCGTTGACGCCGAAGCGGTTGAGGGCCATGATGTCGGCCGCGGACTTGGAATCCTTGAGAGCGAACTGGAAGATGGACTGGAGCGAAGTGCGGGCGGACTGCTTCACGATGGAGAAGATCATGGCACCTGAACGAACGCAGATGAACACGGCACGCGTCAGTCACGAGGCCCCACCGGGGAGCTGCAAAGCAAAGCGAGAGGGCTGTGCCTACCCAAAAGGACCCAAAGCAGCCACTCGTCCTTGGGCGAGAGGAACGGGATAACGCTGGTCTGAGCCAGAGCGGGCCACCAACTGACGGCGAGGATGAGGACGCCAGTGGAGGCGAAGACCATGTTGGTCGCCGGCGTGAAGGTGTTCTTCACCAGAGCATAGACTCCGCTGCCTGCAGAAGGCGATTAGATCGTATGGTCTCGTTGGTTTAAATTTATATTTATATATATATATAAAAAAACAAGAGAACAGCTGCGCAGCCAAGGAGAAGAGCGTACCGATGACACCACCCAGCGAGTAGGTGCTGAAGATCCAGGCAGCGTAGGAATCGTCATTGAAGAGCTCAACGGCGATGATTTGCGGGATGACCAAGCGGATCTTGTTGAGCTGAAGCAAAATGACCAGGATGAAGAGGAGACCTGACCTCGGCCAGAGGCGACAAGAAGGCTCGCGGTTAGCGCGCCGAGCTGGCAGTGACTGATGGTGAAACTCGAGAGGAGGGGAGGGGCTCACCGATGGTGGGGTCGATGCATTCCTTGATACCACGCAAGTAGGACTCGAGGAGGCTGGGCTTCTTCTTGCTCTTCTCGCCATCGGCTCCCTTGTCCTTGGACTGAAGGAACGAGTACTTGCTTGAGTCGGCTTCGGGGATCCAGAAGTTGACCACGAAGTTGAGCACGAGGAAGATGACGGGCACCCACAGGGTGACCGCGAGGCCCCAGCCGAGGGCAAGGATGATGCCCTGCGACAACGCAAAAAAAAAAAAAAACACGTTTGCTTAGCGACGGAAGGGGCAGTTGCCAGTCGCGAGAACTCAGTATGAGCGTACCTGGACGACCGGACCCACGAGAGCGCCGAGCTCGAAGACGGTGAAGAAGCGAATGTTGATTTCGTCCAGCATCTTCTTGCTGTTCTGCGAGTAGGCCATGGGAAGCACGTTTCGCGCAGTATCAATGGCACCTGCAAACACATAACGCGTGCACCACAAGCCACAGCAGTGCTAAATTTAGCTGGGTGTGGGCCAGAGACAACTTCTAAAGGGGGGGGGTTACCTCGAATGAACCAATCAGCGCTGGTGATCAACGTCACGAGGAAGAGCGTGAGGCCCGAGGGCAAAGCTCCGGTGGTGAAGGAGAAGAAGACGATGGCGAGGGCGGTGGTGAGGAGAGCCCTGCCGAGGGTGATCCACTGGATGAGCGCCTTGGGTCCGATCATCGAAGACCAGCGACCGGCCGGCAGCGTGCCAAACGTTTGGAGGAGCGTCATCACACCCGTGAGGATGGACATCACGCCGACGCTGGTGATCTGCAGGTAGACGAGGGGCACCACCAGCTTGTTGGCATTGTCGGCAATCTGGTGAATGAACGTGCCCAGAATGAATGCCCACAGAGAAGGCGCCTGACCATCAGCGGCGTCACCCGCAGAGGACGAGGACGAGCCGTCGTTGCCGCCCTGCGCTGTCTTCTTCTGGGCCGCCGCCACCCGGTCGTCTTCCTTGAGCTAGGGACAACAGGCGTGGAGGGGGGCAAAGTGTCAGTCGAAGGCGACTGAACAGCTCGAGCAAAGGCAAAGCGTCAGTAGAAGGCCGGCGTGTACGCACCTCCCGACGGATCAGCGTGGTCTTGGTGAGGACCTCATCGCACTTGCGGGAGAGGAAGAAGTGGGTCTGGTGAAGACGGGGCAGCCACGCATCCTCAGAACTGATGCCGGTCTTCTTATAGCTCTTCTTCAGCGACTTGGACACTCCCGTATAGTTGAGCGCAGAGAACTTGAGCAGGTTGGTCGCCAACGCCTCCACTTCATCCAGGCCTGCGCTCCGCAAAAAACAGAGCGTGTTGGTAAAGCAGCTCGCGGGTAAAGACTGGCTCGTTTAATCTCCGACGTACGCTGCAGCACTTCCTCGCGGGACATGCTTCGCCATGCCTCGCCGGACGCGTCCGTAGTAACTTCGGTCGAGGTCTTCTTGAGCAGAGGGGTCTTCTCATCGGCCGCAGGACGCTTGCTGGCCGACCTGGTGCAAACATGAACCCCGTAAGCAATCTTCGCTGATCTTCCGCCAGAAAAAGTCCGACTAACGCCGTCAAATAAAAAAATACAAATAAAAAGAAAAGGGAAAAAACAAACACGAGATGCGGCACACGCCAATCGATGTGAGGCTACAGGACAAGCGGTCAGCGCCACAATCGTGCGCGTTCGATGGAGGTAGTACTTTTCGACGAGAACGGAAAAGAGCTCCAACAGCTCTTCCTCTCGTGCCTTGTGGAACGCGTCAGCCTTCTTAATCTCGGCCGAAAGCAGAGTGTCAAAGAGGCTGGTGTCGCCTGCACAATCATGAATGAATGCGTTAATTGATCTTTACCGGCGATGTAATCTTGCCGGGGCAACACCGGCGGTGCGGTCAAGAAGGTTTTTTTTTTGAACGGCACCTGTTTGGGCCTGCACTTTGATTGCTCGCTTGAGGGCCTTATAGTCCAGGTAGGAGGCGAGCCACGCCGGCAGCGCCGAAGACAGTAGATGTTTGCCAAACTTCATCTTCTCAACAGAAGACGAGCTGTACCGCTAGTGTGGTGTGTAGTTGTTGGTCTTGTTGGTTTGGCTTGCTCGCAGTTGCACAGTTTATTGGTGGTATACGTGCTACCGGCGTAGCAAGCAGTATAGTACGGGAACGAGGACTGTGTAGCGGTACCAAGAAGAGGGGGAGGAGAAGCCGGCTTGCACTCGCGCGAGAGAAAAAGAAAAAGGCGGTACGCGTCAACTCGGCTATTTATGGACAGAGCCACGACACCGGGGCTCGTGCCCTGCCGCGGAAAGCGCGTGCGCCCACTGCGAGGCTGGCATCCCGGCTATGCCTCCCCGCCCCGATTGGAGGCAACGGCGAGTAGGGCGGCTGGTATTGGCTCGCGGTGCGGGCAGCGCTCAACAAGGACCACGGTGCTGCCGCTCAACAATGTTTAGGTATTTTTGCGTGTGACATTTATGCGGTATTCATTGATAATTGTTAAATAAATATGTTTGCCGGTCATGTCAGGCTTGCCCAGGGACTCCGTAACTCCCGCACCAGCAAACGGGCTGACAGAGAGAGAGAGGCCGCAGTATCTCTTGCAACTGCAATACACACCAAGCCAGGTCCTCGCACAACAGAAGTAGACAGCTGCACCTTCTGTTGAATTTGCCGATCTAGTCCACTGTTGTGGTCACTTGCAAGAACAATGCTGCCCTACTTTGAGTTCTTCCTTGGTACTCCCTCCGCGTCTTCTCCTCCCGCGTTGATCTCTCTCGTGTGTCAATTTACAGTAATCTCTTTGCAGGGTTCTCGGTGGTGTCGTTTGTGGTGGAGACGTGGCTGAGCGTGCGCCAGCATCGCTGCTTCCACGTCCGTACCGTCCCCGCTGAGGTGGCCTCTGCCGTCAAGCAGGAGGTCTTTGACAAATCGCAGCAGTATGGCCTCGCGCGAAGGTGCACCTCACCCCCCCCCCCTCTCCCCTACCCCACCTTGCCGCAGCACAGCCTGTGCGCCCACTCTGTTTCTTGGGGCTTACGCGTTCGTGCGTCCAACGTGCGCCATCCCGCGTTCCGCAGTTCGTTCGACTTTGTCGAATCTACTGTCATGTTCGTGCACAGCCTGGCCCTCATGGTGTTCGGCGCCCTGCCCTGGGTACCCGCCCCTCATCTCCTCCGCGCACGCTCGCCTCTCGCTACCCCCTCCCTTTCTCCCTCTCCGAGCTCTAACCGTAGACCAACAACACACGCCGCACAACGCCAAGTTGTGGGGAGTGTCGGCCGACGTGGCGCAGTGGGCCGGCCTGGACGCCGAGAACGAGATGTGGCAGTCGATCGTGTTCGTAGTCATCGCCGAGCTCTACTCGACGCTCATCCACCTGCCCTTCGAGCTCTACTCCACCTTTGTCATCGAGCAGCAGTTCGGCTTCAACAAGCAGACCCTCTCCGTAAGTCGCCCCCCCCCCCCGATACCTCCTCTCCTTCTCCCAATCGCTCCGCCGTGACTCGGTCGGCCCGCCTCATGCTGCCATCTCACGACGGCCTCCGTCATCTGTTGCAGCTGTTCTTCTTCGATCAGCTCAAGTCGCTGGGCCTGATGGCCGTGCTCGGCCTGCCGCTCCTCCTGGGCATCCTGCACGTCATCGCGTGGGGCGGCCCCCACTTTTACTTTTGTATGCGCTTCGCTCTCTCCCTCTCTCCCTCCCTCCTTCTTTCCACGTGTCGTCGTTGTCTTTGTCTGTTGTTGACATTCCATTCGCTGCGTCGCGTGGACTCAGATGTGTGGCTGTTCGTGTCGGTCATCAGCTTCTTCCTGATGGCAATCTATCCGCACGTCATCGGTACCCCCCTCTCTCATTCACGTGTGGGTGCAGTCGTTTGGCTCGCTAACGAGCGAGGCCTCCCTCTTGGCAGCCCCTCTGTTCAACACGTTCACTCCGCTGGAGGAGGGCGAGCTCCGCACTGCCATCAACCAGCTCGCGCTGCAGAACCGCTTTCCGCTGACCAACCTCTTCGTTGTGGACGGCTCGACGCGCTCGAGCCACAGCAACGTATGTCCGCCGCTCTCCGCTCCCCTCCGCCCCAACTGGGAGGGAGGGAGGGAGGACACGACGTGTGTTGACCTCATTCTCACCGTGGATGGCGGTGCAGGCCTACTTCTATGGCTTCTGGAAGAACAAGCGCATCGTGCTGTACGATACCATCCTGCAGCAGGTAGACAAAGACGGCATCCTTGCCATTCTCGCTCACGAGCTCGGTACCAAGCCCCCCTCCCCCACGGAGCCCGTCCTCGTATTCGCCGTTGCGTTTGTGGTTGGTGTTCTGACACTGCTGTCGTTGTGTTTTCTTTGTCCTGCGGGCCAACAGGCCATTGGTTCCTCAACCACAACCTGCAGAACTTGGTGCTCTCGGAAATCAACATATTCGTCTACTTCTACCTCTTTGGCACCATGATCAACTCGACCGATCTCTACACCAGCTTCGGCTTCTCCACACAACCGGTACCGCCTCTCTCCCTTTCACACACACACACACACACACACACACACACACACACACACACACACACACACACAGCATTTCGCTTCGTTGCCCAAAACTGACGCGCCGGTTCTCTGCTGGTGACGCGACGCAAGGTGTTCATCGGGCTCACTCTGTTCTCGTTCATCTTCGAACCTGCTGCCCACTTCATCGGCTTCCTCATGAACGTCCTTTCTCGACATTTCGAGTACCAGGCCGATGCCTTTGCCGTCCAGCAGGGCCACCACGCCCTCGGAGGTACCGCGCTGGGCTTGCCTTCTTGATCGAGTGGCTCATGCACATGTGGCACGAGGGGGCGCGCTAACAAAACAACGAAAAATGTGGCAGACGCGCTGATCAAGACGCACGCGGAGAACCTGTCGTCGTTCGTGGTGGACCGGTACTACTCGATGTACCACAACTCCCACCCGACGCTCACCGAACGGCTCGCCGCCATCGACGAGATCGCCGTGCCCAAGGCCAAGTGCGCCAAGGCCGACTGAAGGCAACACCGCAGAAACGGGAGAGAAGGCGCAACACAGAGGGAAGAACAGAGTGCGAACTCTGATGAATGTGTTTTCATCACCAGCCGGTTGTACAGCGAAGAGATGGAAAAAAACGAGTTGAAATAAAATAAAATAAATAAAATTATAATTTATTAGAGAGAATTCCTAGATCCAGGGCGCCCATCCGCCGTAGGTGCGGCCCAGGATGTTGGGGTCGGTGGCCTGGTCGACGAGGCAGTCGACCTGCTCCTTGACGCTGGCGCACCTCTCGCCGGCGCGCGCGCGCACGTTGTCTTTGGGCACGCCCCGCACGATCTTCTTGAGGTCGGCCAGGTAGGGCGCGGGGCCGTTCGGGCCTTGGGCGTGGACCGACTTGGCCAGCTCCTCGGTCGTGATGTAGGCCGGGTTGAACCCCTCGAGCTTCTTCCTCGCGATCGCGATCTTCTCCTTGGGAAACCACGTCCGCGAGTCCTCGCCCTCCTCTTCCTCCTCCTGCAGCGTAGACCACCCCCAAACCACTCACACGTTAGAGATCGATCGTGAAATGGAGAGGGGGAGGGAGGGGTTGGCGGCCAAGTGGTACGTTTTGCTCGCGGACGAGGCGCCGTGCGAGCTTCTCCCAGTCCATGAGTGGCTCCTTGATGAATACGTCCATGACGTTGAGCAGCATGTCCTTGTTCTCCGCGAGAGCTGAATTGAATTGCCGGAGTCAGAGCAGCAAAAAAAACAAAACAAAACAAAAAAAACAAAAAAAAAAACAAAGAAACAAAACAAATACAAATACAAAAAACAATAACAAACAAACAAATAAACAAAAATAAACAAAAAAGATACAAAAAGAAGACGAAAAAAAAAAAAACAAAGGGGAAGAGGGGGGAGGTACCGGACATGGTGTGGACCATGTTGTGCTTGAGCAGACCGTCGGCGTCGAGCGGCAGCAGGAAGTTGGTCAGCTGGCGAGTCAGCCGGAAGGGGATGAGCTCGGGGATGGGCAGGAACTGCGTCGCCGACCCAAAGGCGTGCCCGAAATCGATGCCGATCAGGCCGCCGCTGTGATGGACAACAACGACCAACGCCCACCACCAAGGATAACATGCAACAGCTCGTCAGCGCTGGTTGGACCAAGACCCATTGCAGAATTGGCGAGCCATACGTCTTGTGGTCCAGCAAGAAGTTCTCCAAGTGCCTGTCACCGATACCTGGGGCACGCAACAAACATAAGAATAAATAAATAAATAAATAAATAAACTAATAAAGAAAAACGCATTATGAGATAATGGGAGGGGTTACCGATGATGTAGGAGGCGACGTTGAAGGTGGACAGAGTGCGAGCGAACTGGGCGCGAATGGCCAGGTAGGCCTCGGGCGATTGGGAGAGGGCCTGAATGCCGCGCTTGAGGAGATCCCACCGCACCATCCCGTTCGTCGACGCCACCTTCTTGATCGTGTCCTCACGCGTGGCGTTCATGAACATCGCTAGGCGCGCGCACGTCGACGAACCCGGTCAGCCCCCATTCTCCTCCCGTCGCTCATGTGCGTGTTGTGTGTCGCGTGTGTGTACCGTAGTAGAGGCCGGTAAGGGTCTTCTGGTTGGCCTTGGCCGCGTAGGACTGGATCCACTGGTTGTGCGCCTGCGCGGCGGGGATCCTGAGGATGGACACCTCGTCCTTGCGCTTGCGCTCGTCCCGCGCGAGCTCCTCTTCCACGATTTCCTGTGCGCGTGCCCCCCCCCCAACATCACGTCAGTTCGCAGGCCATGCGGACAGGAACGGAGGAGAGGCGGGGGGGGGGCAGGGCGGAGGCGTGCCTTGAGAGGGCGCGTGTCGTTGAGCCACTCGATCATGCCCACCTTGCCGGTCATGGGAACCACCTGGTACGTCTTGATCGCCAGGCGCCGCTTGCATGTGGCGGCCGTGTGGACAAAGATTTCGTTCATCACCGAGAACAGCTGGCGATCGTGTGTGTGTGTGTGTGTGTGTGTGTGTGTGTGTGTGTGTGTGTGTGTGTGTGTGTGTGTGTGTTAGCAGCCTCTCGCACACACGCACAGGGCAAATTGTGGGCGCCCACCTGTTGGACGCGCTGGTCAAGCCGAAGGTCTTCGCCGCCCTTGACGAGGTAGGGGTAGTCCTTCTCGTCGTTGCCGTGGATCTTGAGCCGCTTGGGCCGACGAAGCGAGCCCATCACCAGGATCTTGGGGTCGAAGCTCGAGACCCGCACGTGCAGCTCCGGCTGCGGCTTGCACAGCCCGCTGTACTGTCCCGGCAGCTCGATGAACTGTTCAAGCAACGCACGCGTGGCAAAACATGCAGCGAGTGAGTCAACTGCGCGCGCGCGTGTGTGGGGGGGGAGGTTAGCGATGGAGTGGGGACCTCAGGCGAAGAGAGGTCGCCCTGCTCGAACTCGGCGAGCCACGTGGAGAAATCCTGCAGCTTCATCGCCTGGGTGCGCTTGGGCTCGAGCTTCTTCTCCATCTTGCCCCACAGCTCCGCCCGCAGCCTGGCAAAATCGGCGTATTTCCTGCCAACACCAAGCCCATCCATCAGACACGCCCAACACACCGCCGTGCACGGCGCGCTGCCCTCGCTTGGGAGAGCTCATCTCCGAACGCACACGACACGATCACGCACGGCACACGACCACTGACGTACATTCGCACGAGCGTGCTGCCGTCGACGCCAAAGGCGGCCTTGTAGACGGTTTCCCAGTTGGCAGCGAACTTTTTGTTGTAGGCGCCCAGGCCCGGCTGCTTGGGGTCGAACACGTCGCGGTGGATGGCGGCGAACAGGGCCTTGAGCCGCTTGGGGTCGCGGCGGTTGTCGCGCAGGAGCGGCATCAGCTCCTCGGTCCAGTCCTTCCAGCGATGCTCAGGGTTGGTGAGCTTCTCGAGCGAGTCCACGAAGCGGTCGAGCAGCGTGTTGTGAAGGAGCTTCTTGAGAGGCGCGATCGCCTGCGCCACCGCGTCGCTCTCGGCAAAGTTCTCCGTGCTGATGCGGAACGGGAAGTACAGGGCCTGCCCGCAATGTTTAAAACAAAACAAAACAAAACAAAACAAAACAAAACAAAACAAAACAAAACATAGTTAGCAGTGCCGACGGTGTGTGGAGTGAGTGCTAACCTGGGGATACTGGCGGGCGATCTCGGTGAGGATGGGCATCACGCAGGGGCCTTCCTCCTTGTCGAGCAGGGCCATCATCTGCGAGATCCAGCGGATGAACATCCAGCAGGGCACCTTCTTGGACTCCTGCACGAAGATCTTCCTGCCGATGGCCTGGCCCGACCGCGTCGACAGAATTTCGAGCAGCCGAGGGAACCGATCCGCTGTCGGTCGACGGGACACGTCAGCGTCAGACGATTGGACGCAAGAGGAGAGTGCGGAAGGGGGAGGGGTACCGGCATGGGAGTTCTGGAGGCGCATGGCCTGCAGGGTGTTATCGATCACGATGGCGGAGTAGGCCTGCCGTTGCTTCTCCTTGGTTTCCTGTGTTGTGGATCGCGTCAGCGATAGAAGGGAGACGACGAGAGGGGAGAGAGAAAGCAAGGCCGTACATCCAAGGCACCTTCGGACTGTTCCTTGGCCTCCAGGTGCTTCAGCTGGTCGTCGCAGAACTTGGCCAGCTGGAAAAAGGCCTTAGCCGAGCCGAGGCCATCCTTGTCCACGGTGCCCGTGACCTTGGCCGCGTCGTGGAAAGCCTTGTACGCTCTGTGCCATTCATCACGACGGCAACCGTTGAGTAAAATCGTTTTTAATACAACAAAAAGCATCAATAATTAAATAAATCTAATATAATAGCAACAACAGACGAGCTGGTGACAAACGAACCTTCTTGTGAGCTTGCCCTCGAGGCGGCCAGCCTCGGACAGCTCGGTGTCCTCCTTTGACTTGCCTTTGTCCTTACCCTGGCTCTGGCTTCCCTGGCTATCGCCGATCTGGAACATTTGATCCATGCCATTGGCCTAAATGCATGACGCATGTGAGGTGACATACGCATTCCCTGTGTGTGTGTGTGTGTGTGTGTGTGTGTGTGTGTGTGTGTGTGTGTGTGTGTGTGTGTGAGAGAGAGAGAGAGAGAGAGAGATACCTGCATGCATCTGAACATCTCGATCGGATGCTCCAATGTCAGGTCGGAGAGCTGCTGGTAGAGCCTGCCCATGAGCATGTGGTATCTGCGTGCGCTCTCGGCATCGTCGTGGATGGCCCTCTCGTGCTGCTTGCCCAGCACGAAGCGCAGGGCTTTGATGAACTTGTCCATGCCCTCCTCGGCGCTGCTGGCCAACGCCGACCTGCAAACGCGGGAATCGGGGGGGGGGGCAGGTGTCAAACATGCACTACGCAGTTGAGTGAGGCGTCGTCGTCGTACTTGGCCTTCAGGCAGTAGAGCTTGACCAACGAATGGAAGAAGGAGAAGTTGAATGCGGACGCGCTGTCCTCTCCGCCGAACGCCTTTTCAAGAGATGTGAGCGAGGGAAGTGGGCCGCGGCTGACACACAATTGCCGCGAGCGGTACCTGCAGCGCCTTGCCGGCCTTGAGCGACAGCTTCATGTACATGTCGGCCACGTAGAAGTTGGACTGCTTGCGCGCGCCGTCGGCCATCTGACGATAGAAGGCCTCGCGCTCGCCCAACAGGTGCTGCTTGACCCTCTTGAGCGTGCGCACGCCCTGGGTCTCCACGATCACCATGTCGTTGTCTTCGTCGTCCGTCCGCTCCCGCTTCACCGCGCCGCTTGCCGCGTCGGTGCCCGAGGCAGCCTCGCCTCTGCCCTCGATCAGGTGCTCGAAGCGGGCGACCTCCTTCTCCCAGTACTTGGCGAACCGCTCGTTGAGCTTCTCGAGAAGGAGAGCACGCGTGGTCACCACGTCGTCCCACACGTTGATCGAATCCGACTTGGCCGAGGGCCACCGCGCACGCCAGGCGGCCAGGAGCTTTTCCACGCGGACAGGCGTGGCAAAGTTCAGCTCTTGGTCGTCCCTGCGGAGGCAAGGATGACGTCACCAAGCACACATCGCGCCGGTGTTAGGCGAGACGCAGCCCTCAACTTCAATCGGTTCAGCGTAGGGCAGGCACCTGGCAAAGTCGAGGAACTCTTCGAGCTCGACGACTCGCTGTACGGACTGGAGCTTGAGGTGGCGCCCGGCATGCGCGAGCGGGTGGAGGGAGGCCCATTTGGCCAGGAAGTGGGCAAAGTACTGGTTGACGTAGTAGCGCGCGCGATCCAGGTCGTCCCTCGTGACCGACACCAGCGCCAGCTCGGGCAGGAACTCTGACTCCAGTTTGTTTCGCCAGCCACCTGATACTCGCCAATAGCCCGCACACGTCCATAGATCAGAGCATGTGGGTGGGGGGAAAAGAATACGGCCGTACTTGTATGAGGAGCGTTGTTGGCCGCATCGACAAAGTGCCACAAGTCTGGCCATCGCTGTTTCACCTTCGAGTGAGACACGATGAAGTAGGACAGGTAGGGATCGGCGTAGCGCTCCTCGAACAGCCTGTAGCACGGGGCAGTGAGCAGCGGGCCAACGACGCGTGCATCGAAAGCACCAAGGCGTACCGACTGGTGTCGTGCTCGACCTCCTCCAGGGTGTTGGCCGCGAGGTCGTCCCACTTGGTGAGCTTAGCCAAACATTCCAAGCGACCGTTTTCCCACAGGTCCATCTCCTGTTCACTCGGAGCTCCTCCTCCCTCTTTGAGAGGGAATAGAAAGAGAAGGAGACAGGGCATGCAAGGTTTCAGCCCCACCTGTTGCTTCACCACGGCCAGCAACAAAGGGAGGAGGAGTACCTTCGCTCTCGCTCCAGTCCCTGCCCTCGGCGGCGTGCTGCGTGGCCTCTTCGTAAATATTGAGGGCCCTGATATAGTCGCCCTGCAATTCGGCCTCCAACGCCTGCTTGGTGAGTTGCTGCCGACTGATGTGCTTCTCGTACAGGCCCAGCAGCACGTCCTCCTCGCCCAATGACCTGTGGGCCGACAGTTCAGCGCCTGCGCGTGATCGCGAGCGAATCTATCTGCCACCGTGGCGCACGTACTTGTAGAGGCGGGCCAGCTGACCCCAAGCATCCTGGAGCGTATCTGTGGGCTTGTCCTGCTGGGATGGGCCCTTCCTGCGCTTGGCCACCCGCTTCGTCGTGCCCTGGGCAGCAGCAGCAAGCACAGCGACCCAGATTAGTCGTGGGCTCTTTGGCAGATGCCGAGCAGGAGGGGGGGGCACCTTGAGGATCTGCTTTTCGAGGAGCATCACGCCCGTGTGGAAGTTGAGGCTCTTCATGCTGGTATCGCCAATGAGAGCGGGCGGCATCTCGAACTCCATCTTGGTCTTCTTGTTGGCCGCCTGGTCAGCGATGACCGACGAGCCCTCTTGGAAACAGATCCGATGTATGCACGCCACGAAGGCAGCATCATGGCGCGTTCTAGAGCCCAAAACGACGCGGCGCGACGCGACGCGCGCACATCAATCGTGAGGGCGGAGGGCCAAGGGTGAGCACTGGACCGGTGAGTGAGTACCGCGAAAGGAGACGCTGGAGCATGGTCTGGACCTCGTCGCGCGTCTCCTCCCTCTCGTCTTCCGGCACGTTGGCAAGCACGGCCTCAAAGAGGGACGAGAAGACGACGCGTGCAACAGAGGGATCCCTCTGCGCGAGGAGCTGCGGAGCGGCGATCAGGGAAGTGAGTGAAACGCGGAGACGCGGCTGCGGGTGGATCAGCCGACCACGGCTTACCTGCAGCGGGGCGATGAGCTCGGAAGGCTTAATCTGCACGTCGGGCAGCTCGCCCACGCGGTACTTGCGGATGATACTGATATTGTGCCTAGGCAGAGCATTCCAGTCGAACAATGGTGTCGGTCAAGGCATTTCACACCAAAGGCCACCAGTTGGAGGGAAATGACTTACTTGCGTGATTCCTTCTGGCGGAGTCGTGTGGCCTCGCGCTTCTTGCGACGGCGGTATTGAGAATGCGAAAAGTGGTAGTCCTTGGTCTGCGAGCTGCCTGCTGCGTCGCCCTGCGACGCGGCTGGGGTGGCCGTGAATCGCCTGGGGATGCGACCCGACGACGGCAGCACCGGCACGGCGAACGTCACCGCGCTCTGTGTCGACGATGGCTCGGCGCCGGCTTGAGTGGGCGTTTCCATTGGCCGACGGAAGGTCGCAACCGGCATCGGCTTGTGCATGCCCCTGAACGTGCGCACAATGGGTCACCACAGCCACCGCTTGGCATTCTCCGTGTCAGTGTGGACGGGAGCGCGTACCCATGGGCCATCCGTTTGGCTTGCGATGACGGAGGTCCGCCTTGCGTCGAAGCGCCACCGGCGAGGGGTGTCGGGCCGAGCTCCATCCAATTGAATCCCAGCCCGACGGACGAGGAGAGCACCGAGGCATTGGTGCCGTAGGTATGACCCGTCTGCGTCGCCCTGAGGCCGCCAAAGCCTGTGGACCAGAGCGCCAGGACAAGGCGGCCAGGCGTGAGGGAACAGACGCCAAACGCACAGGGGGGAGGGGCCGCAATGTGTACCGCCACCGTCCTGCGAGGCGGACATGTCGTCCATGCCCTGCGACTGGCTCTGCTGGGAGCCCTGTGAGTAGAAGGGCGTCATGTGCGAAAAGCTGTGCCCTTGGCTCGAAAAGTCCAGGTTGTACTCCTTGAACTCGCAGTCCGTCAGAGGCTCAAAGAGCGTCCTGGCAGGGACAACGCGCTATTCAGCGACGCATTGGTTTCCCATCGCAGGCGCGTGCAGTGAGCCGTACCGTTCAAAGTCGGGTGATCTGGTCGTCTGGCTCAGAAGCAGGTACGTCGCGTAGTGCAGCCAGCTGCTCTCGACGTCTGGGGAGTAAAGCGTGCTGTACGCCAACCGCAAGCAGGAGAAGGCAGTGAGCGTGAGAACGCGTCCTATACAATAAAATGTGTTATGGAGCGTGGGTCTCGAAAACGCGCATACGTAAGGGTCTGCTTGAGTCGATTCACCGAGTCGTAGTCCAGCCGGGCTGGATCGTCCCAGAAAGCCAACAGCTTCTCGCGGATGTTCTTGGCCGAGTCCGTGAGACCTGCCCCGATCCCACAACCACATCGGTTAGGCCGAAGCGCTAATCATTCGAAAGCAGTGTGAGCCTCCATCTGTTTTACCTCGCAGCAAGTACTCGCGAAGCAGGTCGCTGCCCTTGAGCTCGTAGCTGTTCTCATAGAGCCACACAATGATGTCGTAGTAGGCCGCACGCAGGTTGTCGCTGCTGTGCGCGGCAAAGGTCAGGAGCAGCGGCTCCAGGAAGGACAGGACATGCGTATAGGTAAGCGAGGGCAGCAGCGAGTAGATGATCTTGATTACGAGTAGCTGGCTCTCCTCATCCCTGTGCGTGAGCAACTGGGGCAGCACCGGCTGCAACCGAATGAAGAGCATCTGTGCCGGGTCTCTGGCGGAAGACGCCGACGGCGTGGACGAGTCGTCGGACGCGGTGAGCGACAGCGTCTGGGTGATGGTGGGGAACGACGTGTGGCTGCCCGCCGGCTGCTCCTTCTCCTTGCCCTTGCCGCGCTTATCGACCAGCGGAGTTTCCTCGTCCATCCTGTCCTCCTGTGCCTCCTCAGCGGCCTGTGGCTTCTGCGTTCGCAGCAGGATGAGCTGCAGTGCCATTTCCTGAGGGGGGGGAAAGGTTTGTGCATGTTGGATCAGACTGGTTCAATGTACGCAGATAGCGAAAGGAAAGGGGCGGAACCTTCAACTCGTTGGTGAGCTTGGGCAAAGTATCGAAGAGGCGGAGGAAGAACTTGTCCACAAAGGGAGGGAAGTGCATGGCGACGTGCGTCAGGCAGTTCAGCACGAGCTCGTGCTGTGCCTTGGCAAACATTCCGTTGATCCGGTCCTGCAGCAGCTGTTCAAAGTGCGTTTGGCGGGAGCTCTGGCTGGACTGCGACTGCGAGTAATCCTCCCCTTGCTGCAGGCAGGCGTGTGAGCTATGCTTATGCAATTGTGCAAAGAAGAATGTCAATACCGAATCCACCTCGCCTGCCGACTGCTTCTTTTCCCAAAGCTGCTTCAGGGCGAGTCCGCACACCTCCGCTGTAGCGCAATAGACTTGCTTCACTGGAATAGTGAGGTTGGACAGAAACCTGGACACATCACCGCCGCGATGAGGGCCGCGCCACAGTGGGGTACGCGGCATGTCAAAGAGACGTACCGTTCGAAGAAATTGAACTCGGATATCTCGCCGTCTCTCTTGGGATCGTATGGAGGGAAGCCGTTGGCGATGATGATTCCCAGCAACTGTAGACCCGTCACGCGGCACAATCGCATGTTCTTGTTCTTGAGGTCGTACGAGATGTACCGGACGATGATTTTCTGGACCACGCATGCACGCACATGGAGTTCAGGAAGGGACTCAAGACCAGCGCAAACGAAGGGTCAGAGCAGCGAACCTTGGAGACATCGAATCGGCCCTTCCACCGCTCGAAGAAGAGCTTGATGATTTCAATGTTGGCCTGCCCGACGGTTGGCTTGGGGTAGGCCGCGGATCTGATCAAGTATTCCTGTACCAGTTATGGACTATCAGATATTGCCTCCGGCTGGCCAGAGCGCATGGGAAAGGAGAGGACGGCATACCATGAAAGCGTTGACAATCGGCTTTTGGTGGACGGCCGGCGCGAAGTGATCCCATCGCAGGAATAGGAGGCAGATGTCGCGCACGAAATAGTTGAATCCGTTGCCGCCGTTGTCTTTCGAGACCACCAACCGCGCCAGCGGCTCGAACCACGTCGACGCGAAGTCCTTTTTTTCGGAACGGCACAGTCAACAAATACAGCTCCAATTTGATCAAGGTGGCACTCCTATCGACCACTGTACCTTGAATACGTCTGGCCTGTTGATCACAATCTTGGCGATGAACTGTCTCACGTTGCCATGCGTTTCTGTTTCAGTTGTCACAGGGTGAAGGTGAGCCTGTGCCGTACCAAGTAGGATGGGTATGTTGATGCGTTACCCGCTGCGGTTATCTTGGCAAGTAGGAAGGACATCCACTTGGGGATCTCCTTCTCCTTGTCCTTTTGTTTGGCGCTGCTGCTTGTCTCCTTCTGGGACTCGCCGCCCGCGGCTGCGGCAAAGGCCGGCGAGACCAGGTAGTCGATGATGGCCAAGATGCTGGGCATGCATGGGTTGCTATTCAGCGCATCCAGCTCAAGCTCGGGCACTGAAATCACATAGTGGCCCCCAATGTTAGCCTTCCCGCAACAAGCTCATAGTTGGGCCTGCAGGCATACCCTCGGAGCTGGCGGTCTCAACCGTCTTCACTTGCGACTTATCGGGCACGTGGATCACCTCCTCGTTGGTCTGGGAGTCCTCGTTGTCGCCGCTCCCACCAAAGAAAGAGCTCTGCGACACGTCTTGGCTGAGCGAGCTGTCGGCGAAGTACTGAGAGGACGACATGTAGCGTCTGTCTCCCTTCACTCCGGTGCTGGCGCCCTTGTCGCCCTCCTTCTTTTGTGTGCGAAGCGAGGCTACGAATTGCTGGGCCAGAGGGAAGTTGGTCTCCACCGGGAACTGGTGTCTGGTCTTCAGGTCGATGATGTTGTCCCACGACTCTGCTCGAGCGACAAGAAGTTCTCATGAGCATGGCATAAGCTCGGGAAGGGTGAGGTTTGCTATCTTACCTTTGAACAGGAAGACGTTGAAGAAGTTCTCCTTTGTTTGTGTGCAGCGGATCACCGAGGCCAGCGCGCCGTAGGCGGTTTGATTCAGCTCCAACTGCAGCTGGTGCAACCACTGTCCTGTGGTGCGTGCGTGCGTGCATATAAGGAACCAATGATCAGTATGCGGTTCATGCTGTGTGTTGGAGTAGGCTGCCGCTACCTCGGGACGATTTGTCCTCCGCCTTCGAGTTGGCGGTTTCTTCGGCCAGCACCGGTTCGGCGTCCAGCCCTTCCATCTGGCTCTGGGACGCGTCCCGTTCGCGAGCCTCTTCCTTGACCCCCTTGCGCGTGTAGATGGCGTGCGTTGCCCTCATGATGTCGCTGGTGAGCTCATTGCCCTGTAGCCGGTCAACCCCCCACAGAGTTGGGAGTCATTCATCATGAAGAGACAAGCGCAGTCAATTGAGGGGCAGCGTCGTGCCTTGACGTCGGCGTCCTTCTTGCGGAGCTTGGTCTTGGCGTAGATCGTGTTGATCGACTTTCTTATTGTGTTACCGGGCAAAGCCGCGTAGAGAGCCTCGACCAAAGAGAAGGCGCAAATCCGTTGGATGAGGTTGCTCCTTTGCTCCTCTTCGTTCTGTTCCTCGAGATCCATCTGACTGTCCCTGCCTAAGCCACAATTTGAGAAATAGAAAGAAGCAGACGACAGGCCCTTGTCGCGATGGGAAAGCGTGCTATGCACTTACCTTTGGTCTTGGGCGTCCCCTTGTCCTGCTTGTCGCTCTCCTCGCCGCTGAGAACGATATCCATGAGTGTGCAGATGTGTTTGCTGAAGACCTGGATCTGCAGCATTGTCGGCATCACGTGGATGATCGGCACGCACAACGCGGTCACCAGAGTGAACCGGAGATGGTCCTGATTCCGCATGTCCTGTGATTCGTAGCCCAAGACGGATTTTAGCCCAAGGCCTAAAGAATAGGGGCACCGCGCTGCAGAGCAGACATCAATACCAGGAATGCTTCGAAGCACAGAGTGAAGGCCTCCTCGGCTGCCGCGTCATCGGAAGAGAGGCGAGTAATGAAGGCTTGGATGGCCTGGGAGATGGCCGCCTCGTGTACGTGGTTCTGCTCCCGCAAAATCGGAAATAAGACGTGCAGTAGCTCCACGCTTCCCGTTTGAACGAGCACTCGCAGCAGCTTGTTGAGCGCGTTGATGTACTCGGTGTAGATGATGGAGCCCTTCGGTACATCTGTGAAATCGACGAGGAGACCAAACTCAAGAGTCAGCACAAGAGTTGACCAATCTTTCGACGAAGCGTCATCGCTTCTTCGTACCTTTTGAGTTGGTGGGGAAATCGTAGATCGCAACTTCGACCAACTTGTCTTTGATCTACGGCGGTCAATTTCATGAACGCAGGTGAGCGCAAAGGTTCCCGGCGGGACTTGGTAATGAGTATCCGAACGCATTACGTACCAGTCGTCGCTGCTCGTCGGGAAGGTGCTTGTTGAAGAGGTGGGGCAGCAGGTCGAAAACTTGATTCTTGAACGACAGGGGCAGCGAACGCTCGAGGAAGGATACCACCGTGCTGCATAGGAAGGGCACGACGTGTGGAGTTGCGCCGTGCGATGCTGGTGACAAGGGAAGAAAGCGATTCATCAGCGGGAGCTCCGCTTCGCTTGAACGGGGCAAGCGGCACAGTCAAGTTGAATCGTACCGGCGCTTGAACTGGAAGACGAGCCAGATGAGAGGATAAAGTGCGAGTCGAGCATCAAGAGCTTCATCAGAAACTCGAGCGCGCTCTCCTTCTGCTCTCGAGTCGAGTCCGTATGGGTCCACACGCCAAGACGCTGCAAGTGAGGCAGAAGAAGGCTGGGAAAGCAACGCAAGCGAGCTGGGTGAGCGAATGTGACCAAGACTTGCCCAGACAGCAAAGGTGCCCGACAGTACCTCAGAAAGGCTCGTCTCTGTGAGATGGGTGTGATAGCCTTGGTCTTGATGTGTTTGTCGATCAGGCTCAGCAGGATGTGGAATACGATCGCATTGTTCTGCAGCAGGGACATGAGCGGCTTGACGAAGTCCTCGAACTTATTCAGTATCTGCGCGTCGATCTGCGTCTGGAAGTATTTGTAGAAGATCTCGCCCTTGGTCGACTTCTTGGGCTTCACCCCAGTGGCCTGTTGCTGCGTGGACGCGTCCTGCGGCTGGGCTTCGTGGTCGTGCTCCATCGACGTGGTCTCGGGCAGGATGATGGCCTCTTGAGTCCCGTCCTGTGCCACGATTTCCTGCACCACGGTCTTGTCCTGAACGAAAGTTGAACGTTAGATGAAGAAGGGCAGCGAGAACCCAACGAACAGCAACCCCACGCACCAGCAGGAACTTGAGCAGAGCCTTGACCGGCACGTCGAGGCCGAGGGCCAGCTGGAGAAGGTGGCCGGCGACACTACGCTGCAGCGGGTCGTACTTGTACGCATGATCGAACACAGCCGTGATCAGCCTGAACCATTACAATAGCGTTAACATCGCTCCTCCTCTAACGTTGTGTTGGTGAAGTGGGGGACTCTGCCGTTCACCAAGAGCCGATGCCTTAGCGCTGTCTGAAGACGAGCTCAAGTAGGGGATGAGCAGCTTGCACTCGTGGAGCTGCTCGTAGCCGTGGATCAGCAGAGTGATGGTCTGGATGTTGAAAGCGGCAGAGGAGAAGTCGACAGCCAGCAGTGCGTGCTCTGGCTGTGCGAGCACATGGCGCAACTCCCTCCGCATCACGGCCAAGGTCTACCATTCCGATGATGAGTGCGATGACAGTGGCCAAAGAGAAAGGGACTCTGTTGCAGTACCTTTTCTGGCAAACGCATCTGAAGGAGCTTGCATAGTCGAGTGGTCAGCGAGCGAAGAGGAGGAGCAGAGACCCTGCTCTTCGCCTTGTCCGATTGGCCTGGTTTTGCTTCTGCGCACAAAAACTGTAAGACAACGAGCCGACATTGCAAACTGAATCCAGTCCTGCAGTGCGTACCTGCGTTGGAAGGTGTAACGTGGGTGGTGTCTCGTGGCTCGAGCTCATCAAAGGAGTATCCGATCGACGGAGCCGTAGGGCAGAGCATGCAACTGAACAGGAGCTGGAAGAACCGTGCGTTGTGCTTTTCGTCCTGGTCTGCCAGCCAACCGGCCGGACCGTCGGCTTGGGCTTGGGCTTTGGCCTTGCCCTTGGCCGATGAAGAACCAGTAGCAGATGAATCAGAGTACCTGTCCAGCAGGATCACCCAGAAGTGGAACAGCCTGGATATGACTGACGTCTTCAATTCGTTGTACGTCTCCAACTCGCGCGGCGTCAGTGATTTGAACCGTTCGCTTTGGGCGATCTCCTGCACGAAGTGGCCATAAGCGCTGCGTCTACATGCACCAGTGACTGTCAAGCTACGTACCTCGTTGGTGAGTGCAAAGTGAGTGATGAAGTGGTGCAGTGACGACAGGAGTTGCGAGTGCACGCCCTCGCCTTGGCTGGGCTCTGCAAGGTGGGTGAGCAGGAGAACCCTCGAGACAATGATAGGTCGTTAGAGGTGTACCGTCGAAGATAATCTGAGGCGAAGCGTAGCCTTCGGCGAAGAGCCAGACGTAGCAGTCCAGACTCGTGTGCATACTGGTAAGCCAGTATTGGATGCGCTCTCGCGAGAAGCTGTTAGCCGCCGGCGCTTTGATCTTCTTTTCCGTCGCCTCGAAGATGGAGATGAGCAATGATCTGGACTGGGCCTCGACCTTCTGTTGAATCCATTCACCAGCCGACTTGACGCCTGCACGTGACGGCATCAGCACAGCACAAAATGAAGAGGGAGGGACACAATATACCTGGAAGCGCAGGGCACAGTACGTTCATGAGTGACATGCATTCCAGCCGACAGCGACTTTCGAATGCTCCGGTTTGCTGCAACAGCAAATAAATATTAGCGAACGGCGTCGGTTGGCTCGAATATGTCATCAAATGCAGTACCGCAAAGAGCCAGTCGATGAACTCACGTAGATCTGGGTGCTGCCTTCTCTGCGCGTTGGGTTTGAGCAGCGCGCTTGCGTTGCGGACCAACACTCGGGCGAATGCGAGAATGACAGCGGCCAAACGATCGGCCGTTCCCAACGATGCGTCGTCATGGTGCGCCAACGAAAGCGAGAAGATGATGTTGTGCAGCACTTCCAGACCGAACACGTCCGTCTGCCAGCCCACACCAAAGATGAGCGCTGCAACCACGGAACTACGCAGAGGGGAGCAGCAAGTACCAAGTTCGGTTCGATTCGGAAGACTCGATAGATTTGTTGGAAGGTCAGCGCACTGCCCAATCGCCGGTAGGTTGGGATGACGAGCCAGACTGTACAATCGCTTGAGCAAAGACTTTGTGTTCACCGCCGCCTTCTGCTGTTTCTACACATTGCAGGAGTGTGAGCAGCCCGACTGCGAAATCGATTATTATCATGGGCGTTCAGCAAGTACCTTGGTCGTTGTTTGCTTGATGGACCACTTCAAAAACTCGGCCAAGCACTTGGCGGCAAAGTCTCGGAGAGCGCCATCAGTGTCGTTGCCCACGGCCTGACGCGGGATTGTCAGCGTTGCATGCCAAAAGTGTGGACTGGAGGGAGGTTGTTTTTTCTAAATAGTACCGCGATGATGGCGTCCAGGAGAGCCATTGTTTCCGCATTTTCGAACGTTGCGTTCTTGGTGAACCAGTGGATCAGCTGGAAGAGCAAGGGTTCAAACAGCTGTCGCGTAACCGGGTCGATGTCGACGGCCAGCCTGATGAGCGAGGGGAAGATCTTTTGGTAGACCTTGTAGAACGGAGTCTGTCGTTTCCAGAGAACCACTTGGCGAGGTTAGCTAGAAGCAGTCCAACTAAGTGATGGAAGAGCGTACCGGTCCATCTTCGTCTCGTCGCGAGGAATGCGCGTTAGTGCCGACCATGTACAAAATGACGGCATGGAGCAGCTCGCAAGCAGCGACCTTGGTCTGCCTCTCGCTTGCATTTTCGGCCAACTCCACAATGCGCGGTAGCAGGGCGTCCAGGTAGATCTCTGACTTCATATCGTGGAAGGGGACTGCGAACTTGACCCGGGGCACAGTGTCCCAGGCCATCTCGGACTCGGTTCCCGCGGCCATCAGGTTGACTGCGCCAATGAGGTGAATGCTATCTCCGCCCAAACGTCCGAGCAAACGAATGATCCGGTATTGGAGCGCCGAGGCAGGTTCCTATACAACAGGAACGTGAGCTTTGCGTCGGCGGGTAGGAAGCCGACTGAAATGTTAAGGGTGGTAGCTGGTGCCGTACCTTCCCTTGCTTTTCTTTCTTTAGCAGCTTTTCGATGTAGTAGGCCCTGTTCCTCCTGCCGCCCGCAGCTGATTCGTAGGCCAGATCAGCCATCAAAGCCTGCTCTCGCGTTTCGAGCCAATCCTTGCTGAGGTAGTCGTTGAGCGATGGCAAAATATACGGTAGCTGGGGTGTAACCATCTCCCTGGGCAAAACCTGACAGACGCACGGGTGTGGTCAGGACACACGAGGCATGCCCTAAGCAGAATACATACCTCGAGCCAGTGTTCCAGTGCGTTGAGGCCCACCTGCGCTAGGGGGATGTAGCTGAGGCCAATTCTAAACGCAGTCTGAAGTGCAGGAACCAAGCGGTCCAGCTGCACGAACTGCTTGGGCACCGAGAGCAGCAATTCTGGAGTTTATGTGATATGTCGATCAGCACGGCGAGGAAGCCTCAACGAGTAAGAGCGACGAGCGTACCGATACACGCGGCGAGCAGTTCGTCCTTGTATTGCTGTATGCGCACGAGTATCTCAGCGATGAACTTCTTGAAGAGTATCATGGACACGCGCTTGTTCTCGAGGTCGTCCTGAACGATGACAACTTCACCCGAGCTCTCCTCCTGACCCACCACATAATAATTAGCAACATGGTGCCAGGAGAGTGAGAAAAAGACGTGAACTTACCGCTTGATTGCCCTCCGCCCTGTCTTCTCTGGCGGACGATTCAGAGATGCCCTGGAAGTAGTTCAAAGTCTCGCAGTTCTTGAAAGTGATGCTCAGCAGCTTGTAGAAACCTTTTAAAATACAAGCTCAGGTCAAAGGTGCACTCCTTCAAGTCGTCGGGCAGTAACGTACCTGAAACGAGCGGGTATTCATTACAGCGGGCAATGAGCTCCCTGCCGAACAGATACACCCAACGCGTGAAGAACGCTTTCTGTGGCCGTTTGTCTGAAGCAAGCAGACGAAGTGTGAGATCTGCAGAGCTGACGGTCATATGCCATTGAAATAGTGGTCATCGGAAGTAGGTACCTGCGGTTTGAGTATCCTCCTCTTTGACTTGCAGGACCTGCTGATCGACATCGGGTTCGGACTTGACGGAGGAGGTGGAGTCGCTGCTACCCTCTTTGGTTTTGGCTGACTCGAGTAGCAGGACCTTCTTGCAGAACTCGACCAGGTTGAGGAAGAGTTCGTAGTCCTTGGGGATGTTGGGTTGCAGGTTCTGCAGCGACGCCGTTGGGTCGCCCTCGGTGCTGATCTCCTCTTCCTCCTGCTTGGCCGCCTTGTCTGCATCAGCCTCTTCCTTATGCTTCTCCTTGCCTTTGTCCTTGATCTCGTCTGTACCCCGCCACAAAGATTGAGCCAAGAACCCTGCCGTAGCATCGGTTGAGCAGAACAAGATCGCACCTTTCTTTTCTGTCTGCTGGTCGGCCTTCGATTTATCGTCACCGGAGGCTGCTTCTCCGGCAGCCGTGGGTGGCAGGGGAGCCGAGGTGGGCACAGTGTAGCCAATGTTCAAGCGCCGAAGCATCTTGATGATTCCCTGCATCAGCTGATCGTAGATGGTTGAACGCAGATCTCGGTAGTTCTCCTGTGAAGGCAGGCGTAGGCAGGCGAGTGGTAAGTAGGCAGGTGAGTGGTAAAGAGACTCAATAGAAGCAGTACCGGCGAGAATTGGATGTCGATCATCTGAATGGGCTCGAGCAGGTTCTGCCAGAGCCTGAAGTACTGCTGCTCCGGACGTAGATCTCCGCTGGGGCCGTACAGCGGCGTATTGGGCGACTGAGCGCACGTGAGTGTGAGTCCCTGGAAGACTGCACAAAAGGAAAGCGTGTGTGGCACGTCAGTCAAGGAGGCGCCAGAAGGGACCATATGACAGGTCATACCAATCCGAGAGAGCAAGTCGGACAAGGCGGAGCCCTTGGGGTACAGCGCGACGAAAAGTCGAGATATGGCCTCGTAGTACTCTTGTCTCTGTGGACCTGTTGTTACTCATTCGGTGAGAACACGAGGCACAAGAGGAAGGGGTAGGGCAAGAAGAGCGTGAGACTAACCCTTGATCAGTTGAGGGAAGATGATGAAGAATGCGCCTATGGCCTTCTCCAGATGGTCGAGATAGTGCTCCTCTACGTCAACCGTATTGAGCTCAAGCAATATGTTGGCAAAGGAAAGGATGAAGCCAGAGAGGTGCTGGATCGTGTCGCCAATTTGGTCGGGGGAACTGCTCGGCGAGAGCTTTCTGTCAGCTTGAGCTCGCGAGCTTGCCAATTTCGTTCATTGGAGAATGGTACCTCGAGATGTAGCGTTCGCTGAGCGTGAACAGTCGATTGAGCACCTTCTTCAGCTCGTAGGTTCCCAAAAACATCTGGATGGGCGCAGCAAAGTGACCAAACCCGACGATACCGATAGACACTTCATTGACTCCTCCCGTCTGTCCGTCGATCAGCTCGAAGAACTTCTTCATAAAGAACTGTAGGATGGCCAAGCGTTAGTCGCGTTAGACAAGAGCTTCACATGGTTTCAGCAGGTCATTCGAGACCTTGAATGTCTCCTTGTTGCTTTCGAAACTTCGGTTGCCGGACACGAGCTCGCCAGCGACTTGCTTGAAGAAGACCTTCAGCGCTGGAAACGCGGCGTACTGGACCTTCCTATTCTTGTGCGTGCAGAGGGCAAACAACCTTTTGAAAGGAGAAAGGGCGTGTGGTCGTTAAGCACCGACACATGGCTGCTTTGCCAGGACCAGGCTTACCTCTTGTACATCTTCTCGCTGTCTTCTGTGAGGTACTCCTTGATCAGGAACCCGTGTGTGGTAACGAACTTGAGTGCGGCTATCACAAAAGGTTAGCGTTATTGAAGAACGTCTTTGTGGGTTTGGGAGAGGGGAGGGGGGATTACATACATTTTGGGATCTCGTAGCGAATGAGGTGAGGAGGCGGCTCGAGGGCAAGGCTTATGTATTTGTAGACTAGCTGGGCGTTCTTGGGCACTGCCATCAGCAATAAAGACTGTCCTCAGCAAGTGTGTTCTTCAATCGAGACGAAATGGCTGACGTACCTTCGAGAAAGTTGTGTTCGAAGTGAACGAGAAGCGAGCACAAACCCTGGATGCCACCCGAGATGATCTTCATGTCCGGCTTCTCGGCCTTGAACTGCTTGTTCAAGCTGTCGAGAAAGATCTGAAGTAGCTGCGAGGAGCGCTGGTACATGGCGCCGGGGAACGACTCGCACAGGAAGCCCAACAGCTGCAGCATGTTCGCTTTAACTGATCATTTAAACGTTAGTCGGATTGAGCAGGTGAAGACCCAATCAAGGCAGGTCGTTTAGTTGTGTAGAACGAACCTGTTTGGGATGCCTTGCCGCTGATGTACTCGCGAATGAGCCTGCCCACAAACGTAAGGAGGTCGCAAGTGGGCAGAGAACAAGCGTGGTAGTGGTGATTGGAGGGTAAGCGTGTACATTTCACACATATCTTTCACGGCGAGCTTGTCCGCATCCAGCACGTGGAGCTTGAGCTTGATCAACT
This sequence comes from Acanthamoeba sp. SK_2022b, assembly GCA_027943245.1. Taxonomy (NCBI): domain Eukaryota; phylum Discosea; order Longamoebia; family Acanthamoebidae; genus Acanthamoeba; species Acanthamoeba sp. SK_2022b. Next base: position 44,924 of record JANDJZ010000060.1, on the reverse strand, counting down.
TGATGATGGGACTGAACGTGACCTGCTTCACCGTGTTGGATTGCTCTCGGCGAAAGACATTGAGGCACGTTTGCTGTACCAACGCGAAGGCAAGCGGGTAAGGGACGATCACAAGGCTCTCTGTGAGACTGTCACTCTACCTTGATGTCAAGCGCGTAGTCCTGCACACGCTTGCCAAGCAATGTGATGAACTCGTCCAGGAAGATGAGCATGTTTTCCTTCGTCTTCACAAACTTCTTGTCCTGCATCCGAACAACACTCTAGGTTAGGCAACGATCAATAGCTCTCGCGACAACATTGGCACGGCACCTGGAACGTGACAGATTTCTCAAGAAATCGAAGGATTGAATTCTCGCTGGTGAAGATGAGGGAAGAAACCAGGCCTGCACATGGCAACGTGGTTAAACCGTGAGGGCAAAAGTTATGAGCGTGCTGCACTGCTTTGTGTGGCACATAGAGCTAGCTAGTACCAAGTTGGTCTTCATTGATCTCGCCTATCACTGCCTGCTGCAAATCTTGGACAATTGCCGTTGGATTGACGTAAGCGTTTTCATTTTGCGCGACAGTGAGGAAACTGAGCTCGGCCAGGTAGTTTTCCACCGCCTGCAGGGCCGACATTCCTCGTGTGCCGCGAGCTGCTTGATCCAATTATTGAAATTGCAAGAACTAATTTGGCGCGAAAACTGAACTATCTTCATTTTGTACCAAAACTTTGGTCCAAAACGCAGATCGCGAAGAGCGTGTATGCGACGTCTAATTCGAATCATGGAAGAAGCTCGTGCCGCAACACCTAAGGTCAAGGATGCTCTGGTGTGGGTGGATCTCGAAATGACCGGCCTTGACACCCGCAAGGATCACATCATGGAGATGGCCTGCCTCATCACCGATGCCGATCTCAACATCGTTGCTGAGGTGCTTACCACCCTTCTCATTGACCAAATTTTGAGCGCCAGGCTGATCGAATCTGTACGTACGTAGACCGATGATTTGGTGATTCACCAACCCGACGAAGTGCTAGACACGATGAATGATTGGTGCAAGACTCACCACGGGGCCAGCGGCCTTACGCAGGTATCTCGATTGAAGAGATGGGCAACCTCTCAGCATAAAATTAATCGTTTAGTGCCACGGACAGGCGTGCCGCGAGAGCAAGATCTCGGTGGAGGAAGCAGAGGAGCGAATGCTGCGATTTGTGGAGACCTACACGCAACCTGGCGCGGCCATCTTGGCCGGCAACACGGTGCACGCCGATAAAGGCTTCCTTCAGGTCTACATGCCCAGGTTCATGGGTCACCTCCACTACCGCATCATGGTACACTCAGCCGACGCCTTCTCGAATGATGAAGCTCTTCTCTTGCGAGTCTCTGGTCTCACATGATGCATCCGCTCCAGGACGTGAGCACTGTGAAGGAGCTGTGCCGGCGGTGGTACCCCGAGACCTTTGCCAAGGCGCCACCAAAGGCGGGCTCCCATCGCGCGCTGGAGGACATCAAGGAGAGCATCAAGGAGCTGCAGTTCTATCGCGAGCACATCTTCGTGCCCCGGGTCGGGGCAAGCGCTGAGGGCCCTCAGTGACCGGTCCTTGGGTCCGCTGGTCCCAGCCCACGGGTTGTGAATAGAGTGACAGCTGAGTGACGCCCATTGTCACGCCCCTCCCGGTCATGGGCCATTCTTGACCGCGTCTTGCGACCCGGGCCCTCTCGGGCGTCGTCTCGCACGGAGCTCGGGGCTGTCGCGAGTGCGGGGCTCTTCTCGTGGCGGCACTGGAGCAACACCCCACTCTCCGCGACCACTGGTTTTGCGCTCCAGATTTTGGGAGCCACGCCATTGGTTGGCCCGCACCGGTTGATCTCTGCGCCAGTGGGACCATTAATTAGTTTTCTCATCAGTAAGTCCCTAATGACGGAGTGTAGGACCAACATGGAGGGGGAAGCGCACTCCGATGTACGGCCATAAGTACCCCTCCCTCCACAGTCCATTCTTCACTCTGCCACCGCACCTTCTACTTCTACAACAAATCGAAACCTCAGGTTCGACGCACTTGAACTCTACCCAACAGAGACGCTTCACAAAGGCTCACACTGACTGACCTTGCCCTCTCGCCCAGCAGGATGAGTATTCGATTGTGCGCGGTGACTTTGGTGGTGGTGTTGGGCTGTCTGGTGCTGCCCTCGCTCGCCCAGAGCTGCTACGCCCCGAGCTCCCTCAACTTCACGTCGGAGCAGGGCGAGCTGTGGGTCAATGGCAACAGCTTCAAGCTCAAGGGTGCCTCTTGGTTCGGTTTCGAGACCTCCAACAACGTGGTCCACGGTCTGTGGTCCCAAAGCTACACGTTCTTCCTCGACTTCCTCGCCAACAACGGCTTCAACGCCATCCGGGTAAACCTCCTCAGCGCTCCTCATGGCAACCCCCTCTATATCCGCTCTCTCCTAACTTGGCGAACTCGTTTGACGTGACAATCGTGCGCAGCTGCCCTTCTACTTGGACCTGGCCATCAACGATGCCTCTCCCGGCAGCATCAACTACGGCGCCAACTCGGATCTGCAGGGCCTGAGCTCGCTTCAGGTGCTGGACAAGATCATCCAGGCCGCGGCCGCGCGCGGTATCGTGATCATGCTCGACCTCCACTCCTTCTCGCCCGACTCCTACGCCTCGGACTCCCTGTGGTACAACGGCAACAACCCCGAGTCCAAGGTCATCTCTGGCTGGACCAAGATCCTGCAGCGCTACAAGGATCAGTGGAACGTGATCGCCGCCGACCTCAAGAACGAGCCCTACGCCGCCACCTGGGGCACCGGCAACGCCAACACCGACTGGGACAAGGCTGCCGCCCGCATTGGCAATGCCATCGCGAGCAGCGTGAGCGACCGTTTCCTCATCTTCGTCGAGGGCGTCGCTAACTCTCCCGCCTGCGCTGACGCTTGCTTCTACGGTGAGGACGTCATCGTACGTTACCACCTCTGCCCCCCCCCTCCTTAACCGCTTCGTGCTTGTCTGTCAATACTCACTCGCTACCACACACGCGTGATTACACAGGGCGCCAAGACCAACCCTGTGGCGCTCAACAACCCGAACAAGCTCGTGTACAGCCCGCACGTCTACGGGCCCAACGTGTATGGCCAGCCCTACTTCAGCGCCGGCAACTTCCCCGCCAACATGCCCGCCATCTGGGACGCCCACTTTGGTTCGTGAGACCTCACCCCCCCCCCACTGACCCTCCCTATTCTCTTCTTCGGCGAGGCTCACCTCTCCTCTACCAGGCTTTATTCCGTCGACCACGGGTCGTGCGATGGTGCTCGGCGAGTGGGGCGGTCCCTACAGCGGCAAGGACGCCCAGTGGATGAACGCGCTCAAGACCTACCTGCTCTCGAAGGGCATGACCGACCAGTTCTTCTGGTGCCTCAACCCGGACAGCGGCGACACCGGCGGTCTCCTCCAGGACGACTGGGCAACGCCCGTCAGCGACAAGCTCACCATGCTCGCCGGCCTCGTGTCGTCGCCCACCAAGTTCGCCGTCAACTCGGTCGGCCAGGTTTGCATCAATGGCGGCACCACCGCCGCGTCGCCATCGCCCGCGGCCCAGGCTTCGGCCACCCCCGCGGCGCAGACCTCCGCCTCTCCTGCGGCCGCTGCCTCGCCCTCGAGCTCCCCCGTTGCGCAGACCTCCTCGACTCCCTCGGGCGACATCACCTTTGCCAGCGGCTCGAGCGGCTGGTGGATGGCCGTCACCATTCCGGGCTCGACCTCGGTCAAGATTGACTGCGGTAACGGCCAGGGCTTCGTCGACATGACCCCCGGCTGGACCGCCAACCTGTGGACCTTCTCCCCGGCCAACGGCACGCCGTGCACGTCGTCGCTTCAGTTCATCGTCAACGGCGGTTCGGCCCAGTCCGTCACTGCGCCCTTCTAATTCCACCACCCTCCTCTCTCTCTCTCTCTTTCTCTTTGTATTTACCTCCTGTCTCGGACATAAACACGCCGTTCCGATACGATCACGGACTAGGCCAGGTCATGCGTACATGAGGGGTTTGCACGGTTGGGCCTAGCGCTAACCAAACCACAACCAGCCCTATCTAGCATCATTGGTGACGAATTGATCACCAGCGAGAGGTGTTTTCAAAGGCTGGCCAACACGGCAGGCAAGCGTTTGTCCTTCAGCTCGTCGTAGCTGCCCATAACCCGCTGAATCCTGCAGAGCGCCAGCGAGACCTGGGTCAGCCTCGAAAGGGAGGACGCGAGGCGACTGACAAAGTGGGAAGGGCACCTGTTCACGAGCTCCTTGCGTGCACCCCGAGCTCCCTGCTCACCACCGACGCTCAAGCCGTCCAGAGCCTCAAGCCGTCGCATCAGCTCTTCGATGCTCAGCAGGCAGCTCTTCCGCAGCGCATCGGCTCGCTTCTTCGTGTCCTGTCGTGGTGCAGTGGGCAGTTCATCTATCGCGTCAGCCAGCACGCCCCTCTTCCTCTCGAGCTCGTCCACATCACCCGAGATCGTCGCGATCTTGTCCATCACCGAGCTAGTTTGTCGCTGCTGCTGTGACGAAGGTGCCTTTGGTGCCGGCGTCGGCCTTGGCTGAGGTGTTGCGCGCGCTCCTCCATCGAAGAACGCACCAATCGCTGCCTAATCGTTGACATTCAATTTGAAATCTTTGCTCGATTGGGAGAAATGAAACACGAACCTCAACATTCCAGTTGTTTGACTCCAGAAGGTGTCTGCTGGTCTCCGCGTCGGTGCCCGTGAGCCCCTGAAACTGAGAAATGAGTTGCTGCTTCGCCTCCATCTTGGGATCTTATCGGACGACCCCGATGGGTTGAAAATCGGTGAGGCGCTTTCTCTCCTGCTCTCTAAATTCCACCGAAACCATCGCTCGATGGAGTTTCGTTGCACGACGGCAAACTTTATTTCTGCATGAAAGGGGAGCTAGTCGGTGTCCTCCTCGTCTTCCTCGCCCTCCTCGCCCTCCTCGTCGTCTTCCTCGTAGTCGTCGTCGTCCTCCTCGTCGTCGGGACCGGCGATTCCGCCGGCGACGTCGCTGGTAGCCACAAAGTCGGTGGCGAAGTCAAAGTCGCCCTCCAGCGCCATTGCGCCCTTGGCCGCCTCCTTGGCCTTTCTCGACTTCGTCGTCTGCTTGGCCTTGCCCTTTCCCTTTTTGTCCTCTTCGTCATCCTCTTCCTCTTCCTCGTCCTCATTGTCATCCTCTTCCTCTTCGCCGTTGACCTCATCCATTTCGTCGCCATCCTCCGCCTCCTCCATCTCTCGGCCCTCGAGGAAGTTCAAAAACTTGACCTCCACCCGGCGGTTGAACACCTGGGCGTCGCCGTAGCTGGTGAACGACTGCAGGGTGCCGCTCTTGAGGAGCGGGAAGATCTTGGCCTCCTCCGCGGCCTGCAGCTCGGCCATCTTGACCTTGGTCTGCCAGTCGCCGCTCGACGTCGTCGAGGTGGAGGTGGTGGCCGGCGGCTCAGTGAAGAACTTGATCTTGCCCAGCGTCCAGTCCCTGATCAACTGCTTCGCCGCTCCGGTCATGTCCGGCTTGCCTCCCTGTGTGCGTCCGCACACGGCATGCGGTCAGCAGGCCTGCGAGGGATGACAGCGATGGAGTGGCAGAGAGAGAGAGAGAAAGAGAAAGAGAGAGCCTGCGCACCTTGGCCTGCTTTCCGCCCTTCTTGGCGAACAGCTCGAGGAACTCGCGCGTGTTGGCGAACATGCTGAGCTTGTAGGTCTCCAGCATCTGCTCCTTGCTCACTCGGCTCAAAATCTTCTCGGCTGGAGACGAGCGGAAACAAGTCAGCAACAGCGGTACTTCACTGCACAGAGAGATGAAGACAAAGAGGGCACAATACCAGCGCCGAACGGGTTAGGGACATTGTCGGCCGGAAGGCAGCTCCTAAGGGCCAGCTCGATGGGCGACACTTCGGACGAGGGAATCACAAGACCCACGTAGTCCAGCACTCGCACATTGGTGGCGATGTAGAAATCCTGGTCATACGCCGTGCCGGTCGGCGTGAGCAAGAGCGGTGGGCAAGGGGCGCGCATCGGGAGCCGCAGAAGCAGAGCGAATCCCGTGGGGGGAGGTACCTCGCCCTCCTCGGACTCGAGGGTCTTGTCCTGGAGCGTTTTGAGCTGTGTGAGGAGCGACGACTTGCCGACGCCAGGCCAGCCCACGATACCGAGGGTCACGGTTCGGCTGTCGGCAAAAGTTGCCGCGTAGTTCTTGCACAGCTGCACCAGGTTGTCGAGGCCCAGGCACATGTGTGGTGTGAGTCGGTGCGTGACGGGCTCTGAATTTCAAAGCGAACACAGGGACGCGTGAGCGCAGCAGCGGCTTTAGAACACGATGGACGCCAGAGCAAAGAGAAAACGAGGAATCATGAACAATACCCGACACGATCGGCAAGCGCTTGCGCGTCCTCTTCTCCTTCTTCTTGACGGGGCACTTGAACGCCAGGGCCGGCTGCTCACTTCGCAGGAAGGAAAGCCACCTGGGCACTATCTCCTTGGGCACCAGATCTGGTAGTATCCATCCACCAGTCCATCCGATTGACCATCAGCTGATGGCAGAGCAACCGCGCGCACGCACGCGCACAGCGTGATGGCGCAAGAAACGGATATGGGGAGCCTTACCGATCTTGTTGAGCAGGCGCACAAAGAGTTTGTCGGGGTAGTTGAATCGGATCCACTTCTCCACCTCGGGCGAAATACAGCCGAGAGGATCGCGAGCGTCGAGGACCTGATCATCGATTGACGAGGAGACGCACCGTCAACGAAACCATATCATAGCATTGAGGACAAAGAGAAGGATTCTTGTATTGTACCTCGACGATGATGTCGGCCTCTTCGGCCACGTCCCTGCACCGCCCGTAGATCTTTCGCTTCGAGCCTGGACTCACCGAAACGGGTGAGCATGGGCTCGCACACTGGCACGAGCAAACGCGGCGGGGCAAAGGAATACGGCTCAGCGTACCACGGAGTTCGAACTTTTCCTGCTTGAGTCTGAGCTCCTCCTGCGCCTTACGCTGCTTCTCAATGGCCTGCTGTCGCTTGGCCTGCAACAGCTTGGCGCGCTGCAGCTTCTCGCGCTCCTTCTCTGCCTCTGCGTGCAGCTTCATCTGCTCGAGCGCCGCAAGGGCTTCGGCCTTGAAAGGATAACCATTGGGGATTCCGGGCTCCTTCTCCTTCTTCTTGTCTGTGATGAAGTAGAAAAATGATTTGATATCAAGCCAAATTTACAATCTCACGCTTGACGGACAAATCGGCAAAAATTTGATAATTCCGAATTTAATCCCTCCTGGCCAAGAACAAGAGGAACGTACTCTGCTTGTCAGACTTCCGGACTTTCCTCTTGTGTTCGCGCACCTTGCGCAGGATCTTGTACTTCTTCTTGAGCGTGAGACGCTTACTGGCCCTCTCTAAAGTGATTTACAGGGAAGTGGTGTCAGTTGCCGGCAAATGCGCAGAATCAAAACAAGCACGCCATACACCAGAGGTGAACGTACTCTTTCCCTTCATCTTTAGATTCTGATCGCGACGTCACGAATCTTGGCCAAGAAAAGAACGGAGACGAACAATCAAACCCAACAGGAAAAAGAACCCGTACAGGAAAGAAACCAGAAGCTCCGCGTGGATTATGAAACGATTACAAAACGTGTTTAAAACAATTTCGAAAATCAACCAGAATTTTGGGCGATTCGTCGCACATCCGGCTGTCCCAGAGGGGTGACAGGGTTGGTCATTCCCAGGACATTTGGGATGGGGGAACAAGGTCAGCTGGTCCTAGCGCTGGGACTACCCGTTTTGGGACCGCCCGCACAGCCATTGGGCCCTCAGCACCCTCTATCTTCCCTTATCTCGCCTTCGTGCATTGTTGATATTGTCTTCACCTGCACACACGCCACGCACTCACGCACCTCACACATCGCCTTCACCCCACAACTTTAGTTGGTTACAATGCTTCGCTTTGCTAGACGTGGTGGCGGACAGCACGCAGCGCTGGTGACGGCCTCGCTGCCCACCACGGCCGCCTCTCCAGCGGTGGCGTGTGGTTCGCCGTTCGTCCAGACAGCGTGGGGCCGTAGACACTTTGCTTCGGCTTCTTCCACGCCCACAAAGCTCACCAAGTCCAAGCTGCCCTACCGCCCTATCCACAAGCTGCTCGTGGCCAACCGAGGTACCTCTCCCTTTCCCAACCCCCACACTCTGCCCCCAACGACATTTCCACGCCAGACAAAACGACACGCTCAAAAAGAACGAAGATGAACGAAGAGTCAGCGAAAAGAAAATTCATCAGCATTAATAAGCAATTTTTGTTACAATTAATAAAATAAATGCGTAAATAAAAAAAAAACGTGGGGTAGGGAGCGTGAGGTAGGGGTGGAGCGTGACTGATGGCGTGTGCGGGGGTCAGGCGAGATCGCCATCCGAGTGATGCGTGCCGGCACGGAGCTGGGCATCCGCACCGTTGGCGTGTACTCTCACCAAGACGAAAAATGTGCGGGCACTCGACCATCTTCCGCTCTATGGCTTGTGGCAGCTGCGCGAGACAAGCAACGAACCGCGTGCGTGCCTCACGCACAGCCTCACGTTGTTGTGTACAGCGCTTCACAGGCAGAAGGCCGACGAATCGTACCAGGTCGGCAAGGGCATGGGCCCCGTGGAGGCCTACCTCAGCATCCCCGAGATGGTACGAGTTGCCAAGGAAGTAGAGGCCGACGCCATCCATCCGGGCTACGGCTTCCTCTCAGAGAGCGGCGACTTTGCCCAGGTAAAACCTGACCGGCCTCACTTCCACTGACTGTGGTCGGCTGACCGTGATCTGCACCTCAGGCATGTCTGGAGAACGATATCCGATTCATTGGACCCGCGCCAGAAGTCGTGCGCTCGATGGGAGACAAGGTCTTCGCCCGCAAGATGGCCATTGAGGCCGGAGTGCAGGTAAGCCTCGCATCTAATTGCCACGCGGCGTAGAGGCGCAGTCAAAATGTTGATCTCTCTCTCCGTGCACACGTCTCAAGGTTGTGCCCGGCACAGATGCTCCCGTGTCCACAGTCGAGGAAGCGGAGGCGTTCTGTAATAAGGTAAATCGCGCAGGCGTTATGAATCGAACAGCTGCTAACCCGAGGTGGACCCGAACTCCATGACAGTTTGGCTTCCCGGTAATTCTGAAGGCAGCCTTCGGCGGAGGTGGCCGCGGCATGCGCGTTGTGCACGCCCGCGAGGAGCTACACGACTCGTTTGAGCGCGCCACCTCCGAGGCCAAGTCTGCGTTTGGCAACGGCTCCATGTTCATCGAGCGCTTCGTCCAGAACCCGCGCCACATCGAGGTGCGCACCACTTCTCTCGCCTATTACATGCCATCGACTCGTTGGCAAACTTATCTTGTGTGTGACACGCGACAACCAATCGGACATAGGTTCAAATCCTTGGTGATCGTACGGGTCAGGTCGTACACCTGCACGAGAGGGACTGCTCAGTGCAGAGAAGGCACCAAAAGGTCGTCGAAGTGGCCCCGGCCCCATGTACGCTCCGCTGCCGTCTCTATCAACCCATCACGGCGCGATGACCTTAGCTGTTGCCTGGCAGTCTTGGCCCAGGAGATCCGACAGAAGCTGTTTGAGGACGCTGTCAAGCTGGCGGCCTACGCTGGATACGAGAACGCCGGCACCGTGGAGTTCCTTGTGGACGAGCAGGGTATGTCTTCTTCTCTCTTACTACAACTCCCCTACTTGGCAAGTGTGTGTGTGTGTGTGTGTGTGTGTGTGTGTGTGTGTGTGTGTGTGTGTGTGTGTGTGTGTGGTGCGTGTTGCTGATGCCTTCGAATTACAGGTCGCCACTACTTCATCGAAGTGAATGCACGCCTGCAGGTGGAGCACACGGTCACCGAGGAGATCACTGGCGTGGATCTCGTGCAGTCGCAGATCCGGATCGCCGAGGGTCTCACCCTCCGCGACCTGGGCCTCACCCAGGACAAGATCCACGTCAACGGCGCCGCCATCCAGTGCCGCGTCACCACCGAGGACCCCTACCACAACTTCCGCCCCGACGTCGGCCGCATCGACGTCTTCCGCACGGGCGAGGGAATGGGCATCCGGCTCGATGGCGGAAACAGCTACTCTGGCGCCACCATCTCGCCCTACTACGACTCGCTCCTCGTCAAGGTGACCGGTACGACTGAACTGCCCCAATCCCAACCGATGATGGCGCGGTGCTGATCACGGCCGGTTGTCCTCCATGGTTCATGGGCGCAGGTAAGGCCAGAACCCATGAGGAGGCCGCCAAGAAGCTTCAGCGATCCCTGAACGAGTTCAGAATCCGCGGCGTGAAGAACAACGTTCCCTTCCTTCTCAACGTGCTGTCCCACCCCAAGTTCCTGGCCGGCGGCGTGAACACGAGCTTCATCGACACCGTTCCGGAGCTGTTCCAGTTCCACGAAACTCAGAACCGCGCGTCGAAGCTCCTCAACTTCCTGGCCAACGTGCGCGTTAACGGGCCGCTCACCCCGCTCGGCACGGCCAACAAGCCGGCCAACATCTCTCCTCTGGCGCCCGACGTGCCACACGGTACCGGCATCTCGCCCCTTCCTTTTGTGGCCACCTCTCTAGGGGACTCACCAGCATGGTCGTGATAGTCGACCCGCCGCAGGGATGGCGCAGCATCTATCTGGAGAAGGGCCCTAAGGAGTTCGCCAAGGCTGTGCGCGCCCACAAGTCCCTCCTGCTCACCGACACGACCATGCGCGACGCGCATCAGTCGCTGCTGGCCACGCGCGTGAGAACCAAGGACCTCCTCGCCATCGCGCCCGCCACAGCCCACCTCATGGCGCCCCTTTACAGGTACGCCGCATCCGCACCAATGAACAATGAAGCACGTTCCTCCCGCTCGGCCATCATCGCTCACCGCGTCTGCCTGGGCGTGTTCAGTTTGGAGATGTGGGGCGGGGCCACGTTCGACGTGGCGCTGCGTTTCCTGCGCGAGTGTCCGTGGGAGCGGCTGCAGCAGCTGCGCGAGGCCATTCCCAACATTCCTTTCCAGATGCTCCTGCGCGGAGCCAACGCCGTGGGCTACACCAACTACCCCGACAACGTCGTACACAGGTTCTGCCGCGAGGCCAAGACCAACGGAATCGACGTGTTCCGCGTGTTCGACTCCCTCAACTACTTCCCCAACATGGAGCTCGGTACCGCTCGCCCTCTCGACGAGCGCTCGCGATCCTCGGCGAACCCCACTGACGGCTGCGGTGGTGATGTTGCAGGTATCGATGCGGTTGGCAATGCCGGCGGCATCGTCGAAGCGGCCATCTGCTACACGGGCGACGTCACGCGCGGGCTCACCGACAAGGACTACAAGTACAATCTCGACTACTACGTCGACTTTGCCGAGAAGCTCGTGAAGAGGAACATCCACGTTCTCTGCATCAAGGACATGGTGCGCTAGGCCTTCAACCCTGTGGTTAGTGTGCTGTTGCGCGCGACGATCACTGACCCGTTTGTGCTCACTCACTCGCAGGCTGGCCTTTTGACTCCGCAAGCGGCGCGCCTCCTGATCGGCACTCTACGAGAGAAGTTCCCCGATGTGCCGATCCACGTGCACACTCACGACACCTCGGGCGCCGGTGTTGCGGCCATGGTGGCATGCGCCGAATCCGGTGCGGACGTCGTCGACGCTGCCATCGACTCCATGTCGGGAATGACTTCGCAGCCCTCATTGGGCGCCCTCGTCGCTTCCCTCAGGGTCCGCTCTTCCTCCCTTTTCCTCCCTTCTCTCCCGTTCATCGCTGACTCACCTTGTGGATGTTGAACTCCGCAGGGCACGCCTCACGACACCGGTTTGAAGATGGACCAGCTGTATCCGATCAACAACTACTGGGAGCAGGCTCGCACGCTCTACGCGCCGTTCGAGTGCACTACAACCATGAAGGCCGGTACGGATCAGTCCACTGGAAGGCCTCCCTGCCTGTGCCTGACCGAGTCTTTTTTGCGGCATGGCGTGGGGGGGGGCGTGCAGGCAGCTCCGACGTGTACGAGCACGAGATTCCGGGCGGCCAGTACACCAATCTCCACTTCCAGGCCTACTCGCTCGGCCTCGCCCACCAGTGGCCGTCGATCAAGAAGGCTTACGCGCAGGCCAACAGGTTAGCCCATCGCGTCCATTGGTGTGAGGGCGATTCGCAAGCCACAAGCCTTACCGAACTTCTTCTTTTTGGCGTTGGTCAGGCTGCTGGGCGACATCGTTAAGGTGACGCCGAGCTCCAAGGTCGTGGGAGACCTGGCCCAGTTCATGGTGCAGAACAACCTGAACGAGGAGACCCTTCTGGAGAAGGCCGAGGAGCTCGATTTCCCGTCATCCGTGGTGGAGTACTTCGAGGGCATGATTGGCCAGCCACCGGGCGGCTTCCCCGAGCCGCTGCGCACCAAGGTGCTCAAGGGCAAGCAGTCGGTAAACGGCCGTGCTGGCGAGTCGCTGCCGCCACTCGATTTCCATAAGCTGAAGCGGGAGCTCGTCGAGAAGCACGGCAAGTATCACATCAGCGAACTCGACGTGCTCAGCGCTGCGCAGTATCCCAAGGTGCCCATTTCTCCACCTGCGCTGGTTCTAATTTTGGCAATCACGCGCAAGCAAACTCAGAGTGTGCGTTCTTTTGCGCGCCAAGGTGTTTGACGAGTACATGGACTTCAAGCGGCTGTACGGCAACGTGTCGTCGCTGCCCACTCGAAACTACCTCACCGGACCCGAGATCGGGGAGGAGATCAAGGCCGATATCGAGCCGGGCAAGTCCCTCCACATCATGCTCAAGGCCGTGGGCGCGCCCAACGCCGACCACAAGCGCGAGTTGTTCTTCGAGCTCAACGGCCAACCGCGATCGGTATTTGTGGAGGACAAGAAGGCCACCGATAAGCATGCAGGCGGTCAGGCCAGCGCGGGCAAGTCGCGGGAGAAGGCCGATGCTCAGAACAAGAAGCTGGTCGGAGCGCCCATGCCAGGCTCCATCGTGGGCATCAAGGTGAAGGACGGGCAGGAGGTGAAGAAGGGGCAGCCCTTGCTCGTCCTGTCGGCCATGAAGATGGAAACCGTGGTGTCGGCCCCCTCCGACGGCAAGGTCAAGCGAATCGTCGCGAAGCAGGGCGAATCTATGACCGCCGGCGATCTGTTGGTGGAGATGGAGTAAGAGGTGTGACTATGTGTACTTCCTGGAGTTGCGGGACCCTGCGCTCTGTCTCCAGGATCGTTCAATTCATTCATTGCGAAAACGTCTTCATGCCGCAGACAGACGCTGTTGCCGTCAACCTGGTGGGTGAAACTCGCCATCTCAATATCCCGATCCGCGGTCACCGCGGGTGTGCTTGAGATCGCGAGAAGCCACGGTCCTTGTGCAACGTGTTGGTGAGATGCTTGAGAAACCACAAACGACCAGTCGAGGAAATGCGGCGGAGGTGGCCTGGGAAGAGATGCCAAAGGGTGCTTAGGAACCGCCATTTTTCGGGGCTTGTGTATCTTGCGTATCTCCGCCCAGCAACTAAAGGAGGAGCTCGAGATTGAAACAGCGACAAGGCTACACGCCACATTACACATTTTATTACAACTTCATCCACGCCGTCGCCGTCCGTAGAAAAAAAAAAGGTGTTAGAGGCCATTTGACTAGGTGATCAGTGGCCACTCGAATCGAGGGAGAAGATGCGAGTCAGCGTGCAGACAGACAGCGGGTTGGTGTTCCCCTTGGAGATCGGCGCGGACGAGACCATCGAGCTCGTCAAGAAGAGATTACAGTCGTTGCTGCTGAACTTGGATGGAGCCGAGGAGAACGACGACGTGGAGCAGAACCAGACGGACCACAGCGAGGGGGTTGTTATCGAGGACATGGAGTTGAGTCTCGGCGGGCGGGCCCTTGAGAACAGACGCACGGTGAAAGACTGCAGCGTCATGCCCAACGCTGCCCTTCACCTCTCCATCTCTCGCGGCCAAGATCAGAATTTGCCGCCCTCGTCAACTGCGGATGGTGTGGCCGCGGTACCGCAACAGGCCACTCCACTAGGCACGCTGTCGGCCTTGCCACCCGAAATGCTCACCCATATACTGTCCTTCGTACCGTTCGAAGACCTCATCGTCAGAGTGGCCTGCTTGAACCGCGATTGGAACAAGCTGGTAGAAGATGACAGCTTGTGGAAGATGGCGTTCGGGCGGTTGTGGCACAAGGAAGTGCAAGAAGAAGAGGAACGGAAGAAGCTGCGGCGGAAGGCCCTCATGGAGAGACAGTACCAAGTCAAGAAGAAGAAGCTAGAGGAGGACTACGAGCGCAAGCGGCGCGAGCTCGAAGAGGAGTACGACAAAAAGCGCAAGAAGCTCGAGGCCAAGAAGAAGGAAGAGGGCTGGAAGCAGGTCTTTGAGCAGCACTACGTCGTCCAAAAGGTACGGCAGATTCGTTTGGTTCTATCCAGCCTCTCTCTCTCTCACACACACACACATTTTCCTTGTGCGCGCGTGTACCCCGACTTGCAGCACTGGAAGTCGGGCAAGGCCTGGCTCGAGACGCTCGATGTCAAGCGAACCATCAACTGTCTGCTTTTCGACGACGAGACCGACCTCGTTGTGTGTGGCAACCATTCCGCAGATGGGCAAGGTGATTCTCCTCTTCAAGAGCTCTTTCTTCAGCTGGCCGAGCTATTGCTTGTTGCTCATGCAACCAAACGTCTTTATGTGCCCAGGTGGTGAAATCCGTTTCTGGAATCTCAAGAAGAAGACCTGTACCAAGACCATCACCGCGCACGATCGATGGGTGCGAGGCCTCTACTGGGAGAAGGACCGGCTCTTCTCCTGCTCGAACGACAAGACAGTGAAAGGTGCCAACAATCAACACGTCCATTCCGTCGCGCAAATCTCTCACATGTCCTGTATACCAGTTTGGAACTTGAACACTGGAGCTTTCTTGAACGTGTACGAGGGCCACGAGAACAACGTGCCCATGGTGCAAGTCTCGCTGGCAGATAACGTCATGGTCTCGTGCTCTCGTGACCAGACCGTCAAGATCTGGGTGCGCGCCTCACAGCTTCCTTTCGTTGCGTGTGGTGTGATGTTGTCCTTCTACCGCTGATGCATCTCTTCTGGTCGCGCAGGATGTTGCGTTGGGCGATTGTCTGAACACGTTTTCGGGACACTCGCACGCCGTCAACTGCGTGCAGTTCAAGGACAATGTGATCGTATCAGGCGATCGCGGTGGTCACCTCAAGGTACATGCCTGTGGTTATGCTCTCAGGCCCCTCTCCTCCGCACGCCGTGCTGCTGCTGCTCACCACGGTGTTTCAATTCCTGTAGGTGTGGGACTTCCGCGCTGGCACGTGCATCAAGACTCTGTCTACTGGTCTCGACGTCGTTCAATGTGTCGAGTTTGTTGGTGGTCGTCCCAACGAACTCATAGTCGCCGGAGGAAGCTCACGGAGCGACGAAAAGAAGTACCCGCTCGAGGTACATTTCAAATGGCTACTCTGCTCAGCTCTTCTTTTTGCCATCTGCGCTCGCATCGTTCTCATCGTCTCGTGCAATTCTGTTGTCGTAGATTTGGGACCTGATGCTGGGCTCGACTGTTACGAGCCTGTACGGCCACACTGGTTTCAACTGGGCCATGCAGTACGACCAGCCAAGCGGCAAGCTTGGTACGTCCGCAGCGAACCAGCTCAAACGGCGCTGCTGGTCGCCCAGATCACGTTGCTCATTCACCATCCCCCCCCCCCACCACTTTATTACAGTGACCGGTGGAGCCGATCGGTCGATCCGAGTGTGGGACGTGAAGGAGAGCAAATGCGAGGGCGAGGTGTTGGACCGGGCCAAGGGCCGGGCGAGCAACCACGCGGATAGCATCTATACTCTCCAGTTCTCTTCCAACCGGGTGGTGAGCGGCTCAAAGGACAAGACGCTCAAGGTGCCACCTTCCTCCTCCTGGGTTCCGGTTGGTGCAGTTTCCTCATGCGGCAAGCGTGTGTTGATGGCAGGTGTGGAACTTCGCCAGAGGCAAGGGACACGAGGAGGATGCGGTGAGCAGAGACGCCGGAGACGAAAGCGAAGACGACGACAGAGGCCGCTACGGAAACAACTACACCCACGACTACGTCTTCACGGGTTACCAAATGGAGTGACGGCGCACACGGGCAGTTGCTGCGGTGCCGAGGTAAGGTGGTGTAAATACTGTGTTGGTGGGGGGAGGAGCGTGGAAGACGCTACTTCTTTTGTACAGTACCAATCAGATGGGCGGTAAACGGTCCCCTTCCTTCATACTACCATGTTGTACGTCCACGACCTGCCATCATCATTGCCCCCCCCCCTCACACATCCCGAGAAACCGGCCGTTTCCGTGGTGTCGACGCTAAGTAGCCACCTCGCAGCCCCACCCCCTTTTTTGAATAACGAGTGTTGTTCAGGAACATCGGGGACGAGGCACGGGAGAAGCGAAAATGCCAAATAAGGTAGGTACTGCCTCCAAATAGGAAAGGGCACTGGTGGACAGGAAACCGAGAGAAGAAGAAGGAGCGGAAACTGGAAAGGCCCTTTGGGGGGTGGTGTGAGAGCGAGAGAAAAAAACCGCAAGGCGGAGAGAGAGAGAGCGAGAGCGAGAGAAAGGGGAAGAAGAGGTGTGGGTTGAGGAACCGCTTACCACCAATACTCACAACAATCCTCGGTCCCGTCTCCAACTAGACCTGACGTCTGGGGGCGATTGATCAACGAAAGAGGATCATGATGAACGGCACCCGTGATGGAAACGCGGACGCGAGCAAACTACAACAAAAAAATGGCGGGGGAGCGGCGGTGTCCTTCCACCCGGCCAACAACGGCTCGCCCGAACCCAAGGATACCACCGGCGATGGGAGCAAGGTGGTGAAGACGGTGAAAAGCTTCCGGGAGCTCAAAGCCCTGTACGAGGCCAAATCATCGGCCGACGCGGCCAAGCCTGCACCTGTAACGAAGCGATTCGCCTCGGGGACGGTGGGAACAAGCTCCCCCCCGCTTGCCTCTCCCTCACCCAATCGAATCGCAGCATCTGGAGGATCGTCGCCGCCGCATGCGGCGGGTGCGACCTCCTCGTCGGGGACGCACTCCCCAGTTGTGGTTGTCAAGAACCCCAAAGAGGGGGACAATGGATCGCCAGTACGCGCCTTGAGCCCTACCCCGAGTCGGCGCAGCAGTGCTACAGAGGTCAAGGCGCTCAAGAGCCCAGTGGCGAGTCCGAGGATCGACCAGACTCAACCCCCTAGCCGGCGGTCGTGGGGCCGCAGCAAGACAGCCAACGGCTCCCTAAGTCTCCCGTCGCCGGCCGGCAGGTTTGGCGAAGAAGGTATCACTCCGCGATCGCCGTCGCCGGATGGCGGCGAGGTGACCAGCGGCGCGGGTGTGGGCGACAGCTGGCTGAAGCGGATCACCGAGGAGAAGGGCGCGTTGGAGCGCGACGACGGACCGCGATCCGCGCGCGACCTCTCTACCGCTATCGAGAAGGGCAAGGTGGCGTCGGTCAAGGAAAAATTCCTCGTCAAGGGCATGAGCGAACCGCTCACGCTCGGGGAGCGTGGCAGGGGCAACTCGGACATTCGCGATCTCAAGAGCAGCGAGTCTACCAAGTTGTCGATCCACGCGCAGGGCGTGTCCAGATCGCAGGAGAACCTGACAGACGACCCATACCGATTTCGGTCGGTCGCGGCTTCTCCCATCACCAGCAACCGGCGAGGCGGGCGCATCCCGCCGGCGAGCAACAGCAACGGCAGTCAACACGGACGAAGCAACAGCGACACGCTCAAATCCACTCTGTTTACCTCACAAGACGGCATGTCCAGCAGGAACAGCACCAACGCATCCGAGGGCACCTCGGGCCGCGAGAGCAAGGTGACACCGACTTCTGACGACTCGAGATCGGAGCGACTGGTGCGGTCGCAAGAGGAGGTCTTCGAGAACCAGGCCAGCTGGGCGATGCAGTGGCAACGAGGCCCCGCTGGTGTGCCGAACGTTCGGCCCGAAGCGACCAAAGGCGACACCAATCTTGTGAAAGCTGAGAAGCCAGCGGAAAAGGAGGACCGAGAGGCTCGCGAGAGCGGCACGGCAAGAGCAGACACGAAGGAAAGTCCAGAGGCCGAGGCGGGTATGAGCCACGGAAGTGGACAGGCGACGGACACGCTGGCCGACGCGCAGCCGAAAGCCCAGGATGCGCCGCCGTCGGCTCCTCAGTCAAAAACCGACAGCGAGGGCGTAGGACGACCGGAGCTCACCAGTGGACTGGACGATGCACTGAGCCGAATAGCCGAGGAGGAAGTCGATCGAGCAATAGCCGAAGCGGGGCGACCTGCTCGCAAGAGCGACGCCGACGTGCGCAGTCGGCGGAACTCGCGGTCATCGCGTGGTAGTGGGTCGCCCTCGCCCGCCTCGTCGCCCGCCACATCCAGCCCATCGACGCCCGAGATGGGTAGGCGGAGAAGGCTGAGTGCGACGGCCGCTAGGCTGCAGGAGGCGGCTGACGAAATGGCGGTCATGGAAGAGCAGGGTCAGACGGGCAGCGGCATCACCAAGCCAGGCTCCGGAACGGGAACGGGGGACAATGAATCAGGCGAGCGGTCGAAGGTCGTCCAGAGAACGAGGCGGCTCTCGGGTGCTGCGAGCTCTGCCGTTCCTGAAGGGAAGGCACCCAAGTCCAGCGACGACCAGCCATCGCCGTCTGCCAGCCGGAACAAGGGGACCGGGTCGAGCATAAGGCGCGCATCGACATCGTTAGCCTCGCCGACAGTCCGAGAAAGCAGGGAGAAGGAACACAAGCGCGCATCCGTGGCGCTCGAACGCGAAGGCAAGGAGAAAGATCGGCGGGCCAAGAGCGAGATCCGCGAACCAGCCTCGCCCATCCCCGTCTTCCCCACGAGCAAGTCAAGCATCGAGGCCAAACATAGCAAGGGATCGTCCGACAAACGGCGAAGTCGCAAGTCCAGCAACGAGAAAGGCGAAGCTCGGCGGGGCAGCGGCCCGGACTCGCCGAGTCCCGTGGACAAACGCCGCTCCGATCGTTTCTACTCCGACAAGCGGGAGGGTGGCAGCGGCAGTGGGGTATTACGCAGCGTGGCCGAGGAGGGGGTGTTGCCGCGGGGAGGCAGCGGAGTGGTCACCACACGACCGGCCAAGGACAAGGGCACTTCCCCGTTGTGGATCAGCACTGACGACGCCAGGAGCATCGAGCCGCGAGGCCGGCTGCGCACACCCCGCGACGCCAGCAGCAGCACTAGCGCCAACAGCAAGCATTCGCCGAGGAGCGAGTCACGCACGCCACGCCACGAGCTGAGCGGCGAGGTATCCACTCCGCGCACGCCTCGGTCGAGAATCCAGTCCGAAAGGGAGGAGCGGAACGATACTCAGCTGAGCAGTTCGAGCAGCGACGCGACGGCGGCCAAGGACGGCAAGGCTGCCCGAAAGGAGAAGAAGGACAAAGGCCGGGAGAGGAGCAGGGATCGAAGTCGAACAAGTACGAAGACGGAGGTGATCGACGACAAGCAGACGAGCGAGACGGAGAACAACTGCGAGGCACCCCATGGGTCCGCGGGGAAAGACAGGGAACAGGAGATGGTGGCCAAGGACAGCCCCGCGATGAAGCGGTTCTTCGTGGACTTCATGAACCAGAGCAAGGCCTCTCCGACGGCGGACGACGATGCGGACAAGGGCCGCAACAGCGCCACCCATAGCAGGAGCCATTCGACGGGACGCAAGTCGCACAGCACCCAGCGCAAGGGACGCAAGGCCACAAATGAGCGCCTCAGCGGACTCGACCTTGAGGGAGCTGCCGCGAGTCGAGACCGGCGGTCTAGCCATCGTGAAAGCGGGGACGACCAGACCACCGAAACTGAGATCACCCTCGCGACCGCGAGCGAATGTACGTTCGGTGGTGGAGGAGCCTCTCCCTCCATTTCCCTACTGACGACCGCATCACCGCACAATCACAGGGGGTTCCGGGACCGACAAGGGCACCGACACGGAGGCCGAACTGGACACCGAGACCGACACCTTCACTGGTACGCCGCAGCTGCGCCCAAACGCCACACACGACACACACGTCATACAGCCCACACCACACACACACACGATATGACATTGACCCGGGTGTATACAGAAACGGACGAGCTGAGCGATGGGTTGAAGCGTTCACGCGGTCGAGAGGGCGAGATATCGACTCGCCCGAAGGGCGGTACCAAGGGGATCGATGATCAGGGCGGAGAGTCGGAGCAGGACGAGGAAGAGTTCTCGCTAGCCAAGAGCGACAAAGACATACCGACCCTCGCTGAGGCGTCTGGCGCGGTTCCGTTGGCTGGGAGCTCGCAGGGCGGGGATCGCAAGGCGTTTGGCGGACGGGTCAAGGACGACCTCTCGTCCTCGCCTGCTGCCGCCCTATTCGGTTCGCCTGGCAAGCAGAAACGGAAGGAAAACCGCCGTTCCATGATCTTTAGCCAAAAAGACGTCGACACGTACGCCTCACCACATGTGCTTCGCGCCTGGAGTTGCAGTTGCTCACTGCCATTGCCGTGCGTGCCGCGTGTAGACGTAAGCCCAAGGCGTCTCAGTCGATTCGTTCGGTCTATACCGCATTCCTGTCTCGCGGCGGGTATGCTCCTATTCCCAGAAACACTGAAGGGCCTTGGGCTCATGCAACTCGTGCGCGATTCTCTTTGACCTCGAAGTTCTGCGGAGATGCGAAGCACGACGGCGCGCTCGGCCAGCCTGTCGGGACCCACTGCGACAGAGACCAATTCCTTGGCATTGTCGTCCGCGGTCCGCACCCGCACAGCCTATACCGCTGAAAACGTCTCCGTTGTCGAGGTGTCGCGAAGGGGCAACGAACGTGAGCGCGCGGGCGAGCAAGAGGAACAGCAGCAGGACGAAAAAGTGGAAGTGGAGGTGGAGGAGGTGGAGGAAGATTCCTTGGCAAAAGAGAGGAAGGAGCGGCTCGCGGCCATCGCCGCGAAGCTGGGCAGGGGCAAGCGGCTCAACTTTGAGGACGCCGTGTTGCTGTTCAACGAGAAGCCCGTTCGCGCCGTAAAGCAGCTCATCGAAAATGGTTTCGTCAAGGTAATCCCCCATCCTTTCACCAACAGACAGGGGTACCCTGATAGCGGGTGCTGATGGTTGCGTCTTACGGCTCCCTCTATGGTCACGCAGTCCGATCCGGAGGACATTGCCCGGTTCCTGCACAGCGCCAACAACTCGCTGGACAAGGAACAACTGGGCATACTCCTCGCCGAAAAGTACGACAGAGAGAGAGAGAGAGAGAGATCGTGCGTCTGACCGCCTACATGGGACAAATATGTGGTGATCCAGCGAGGACATCTTTCCGTCGGTGCTGCAGGCTTTCATCGGCCAGATGGACTTCCACATGTTCGACTTTGACATTGCGCTGCGAAAGTTGCTCTTCACGTTCCGCCTGCCGGGAGAAGCGCAGAAGATCGATCGAATCGTGAAGGTGTGGGCGGCCCACTGGCACAACCACAACCCGGGCATCTTCCCCGAGCCAAGTACGCACAACAGCTTGCCGCCCCACCAGATAACAGTTCACAACAAATGGGGTGGGCCTCTCACGATTCATCGCGGCATTTGCAGAATGCGCCTACGTACTGGCCTACGCCGTGATCATGCTTAACACGGATGCGCACAACGACATGGTGCGCTACAAGATGACACTCAAAGAGTTCCTCGTCAACGTGGCGCACAACGATGGAGGCGAGCTCATTCCACAGCCATTTCTTGAGGACATGTAAGCTTCGCCGCCCTGCCATCTCACTCTAGCGCGCGGGTGTGCGTGGTGTGCGTGCTTATTTCACTCATAACCCGCGGTTGGCAGCTACCCTCGGATCGTGGAAGAGGAGATCAGGATGGAGGACAACGGCGCGCTGTTCCCGACAGCGAGCAAGAAGGGCTGGCTCCAGGTGCGATCCAAGAAGCCCTTCCAGGTGTGGAAGCGCCGGTGGGTGGTCCTCACAATCGACAAGATTCACATCCTGCGCAAGATCGGCGTACGGCGGCCTCCTCTCTCCCTGCTAGTGTTGGGGATAGACTTGGAAAGCAAAGCTTTGCTTACGGTGGGCTGGGTTGTGTTCACACATATAGGATAAGCATCCACTGCAGTCTATCCCGCTGGAAAATCTGTTGATGAACACGCCGATCAAGGACCAGGGCAAGAAGTTCCTGCTCTTCCTCTACCATGCCCCCACGCATGACCGCAACACGGAGACCAAGGCCAGCGGCGCCTCGTCGAGCGGTGGATCCCTCAAGGACAAGCGGAAGAAAGAGCTGGACCAGGCCAAGGAGGGCGGCGGAGGTGGGCCAAAGGGAGGCAAGGGGAGCTCCGAGCTCCTAGACCTTAACGATCGAGTACGCCCCGATCACAGGCGACGCAGTACGAGGCGCAAGATTGACTGTGCGTTTAATTGCGATTTACAGGTGGTGACGGTGCTGTGTGCATTCGAGAAGGAGGTGTTCGACTCGTGGGTGACGTCCATCACCAAGAACATCGGCATCAAATCGCGGCTCAAGAAGGTGAGCAGCACACGCTTCTGAGCTGCTCGCCCTGGCAAGCGTGGGTAGTGTACAAATTTGTAAGTGTTGGGTGGTAACCATCGTCAACCAGCAATTTTTGACAAGATAAAGATTACAATCTCTATCACCCAGTGGTCCTTATTAGCCAGGACATTCTTTATGCTCACGAACTCCTCTTGAAGAGCACAAGCTGAGCTGCGAGCCGCACCATGCAAAACTACACAGCGTCCAAGCAACAAGCTAAGTGAGCACTTCCTGCTGAAAAGAAAGCAGCTGGCACACGTGTCACGCGCGTCGCGTTCGTGCCCGATGGGAGAGGAGCTTTAAAGGAGGCGTGCTATAGCACCGCTAGAGGGTGGGAGAGTGTGTGTGTATTGAGATTGTCTGTGTGAATAGAGGTGGTAGAGAAGAGAGAGAGAGTCTGTTCTCCGTTCCTCGCGAACGGATGCCCTTTATACTCGGCGTGTTGACTTGACGTCGTGCCGTGTCAGGAGCCTCAGAGTCGGTCGACGGCACCGAATTGGTCGCCGTCATTCTGGAAACGTGACGCGGGCGTCCGTATCTCCTATAGAAGGCCTAGGTCCTCTAGAGGAGAACGGACCGGGACGCAGGTAACCCGCGTCACATCCCTCCCTGCAAGTCTCTAGCCCCGGCTGCCCTTGCCGCCGTCCTCGATTTGCGACTCTGCTCGTAGCGGGGCAGAAGTTCATTGGCGTCGATGTCTTTGCGGTCAACCCACGTATCATAGCGCTTGGTGAAGCCCTTGAAACGAAGCAGGTACTGACGCCGTCCGTTCTGAAGTCTGTCGTTGAGGATGGCCTCGATCTCGAGCTCTTCAACGTCGTCCTGCTGCTGCCACAGTCGCTCGAGCGAGTTGGCCAGGGAGTCGCCATCGTTGTACAGCTTGAGTCGCCGCACATTGACCTTCTGGACATCGCGGGGATTGTTGACGTGTTGTACTCATGCCATGAGCTTGCTGAGGAGCTCCGTGACGCGGTATGGGCCCATCCACGGCTTTGCCAGCTTGAAGGTTCGGCCTTGTGGCAGCTGGCCGATCTGAAGAAGAACCTTGTCGCCAGCCACGTAGCTGGGCTCGTCACGGCCTCGGTCGTAATGCCGTTGGTTAGCTGTCTGAGTTGGAGAGAAAAGAAGATGATTTTATTGAGGTGTCGAGAATTGCACATAAGAGTAGAGCGCGTGAAGGGGCGCGGGAACGCGAGAAAGGAAAAACAGTGAATAGGTGAAGTGACGGCTGGAGTCCAACACACCCCTGCAGTCGGAAGGATGGGATCAGTTACGCATCAGCATATTGAGCTTGATCTTGTCATTGCGTAGCTTGATCGCAGGAACGGCTTTGGTCAGGAAGTCAGCGAGATTGTCAGTCGTCGGTACGTAGATGACGTTGACGAGACCAGACTTGACGGAATCGTAGATGAAGCCTTCCTTGATCGAGAGGTGTTTCATGCGTGCGTGGAACGCGTACGGAGGCTTGGTGATGATCTTGAGAGTGGACTGGTTGTCGCAGTAGACAGGCATCGGATCGTCAAGAGGAAGATCGAGCGTCTTGTAGAGCTTGCGCATGTAGATGGCTTGACGGACGGCGTCGGTCAGCGCGATGAGCTCGGCTTCTGTTGACGAGAGTGACACCACTGACTGCAAGTGACTGGCCCAGGCGATAGGACCGTTGGCGAAACAGGTAATAAGTCCTGAATAGGACTTGGCGGTGCGCTTATCGGTGCCGTGGCTGGCGTCAGTGTGGATGAGCGGGAGTGGAAGGCTCTGATGACACAGAGTGAGTGTGCTATTCGGTGTGCGCTCATAGCGGATGGTCTGCTGCGCTGTGCCGGAGAGGTAGGCGAGGATGTGACGCGCGGCGTTGAAGTGCGTGTAGTCGTAGGCGCACAGGAAACGCGTAAGATAGACGGTTGCGAACAGAATGTCGGGGCGAGTTGCGAGAGAGACCCAGAGTAGCGCGCCAACAATGCGGCGGTATGGAAGCTTGACGCAGGTAGGAGGAGTAAGTTCGATAACGTTGAGGTTGCAGCCGGCTGGAAGTGGTGTTGATAGCGGCTTGCATGCGGCAAGGCCAAATTCATCAGCGAGGGAGGCAATCTTGTCCGGTTGTGATAGATCAAGCGTGCCAGTGTTGATGTTGTAGTGAACGGTGATGCCAAGGATTCTCGTGACACGGCCAAGGTCCTTGAGCTTGAAGCGATCGTGGAGCTTATGCTTGAGGAACTCGATGTCGGGAAGATGACCAATCAGGATGAGGTCGTCGACGTAGACGGAGAGGATGACAGTGCAGTCGTTTGCATTGAGGCAGAACGTGACGTGCATCTCGTTCTTGTAGGGATCGCTGCGCTTGCTCGACTGATGGAAGCGGTAGATACACGGGTCAGCGGGCGCAGGCTCAAAACCCAGGTTGAGTAGATACTCGTTGAGAGTGCGGTTCCATGCGAGAGGAGCCTGCTTGAGGCCGTAGAGCGCACGGATGAGACGACAGACGTAGTCTGGGTGTTCCTTGTCTTCGAAGCCTTCGGGCTGGGAGATGTAGATGTCTTCTTCGAGCTCAGCCTGAAGAAAGGCGTTGTCCACATCCATGGAGTGGATCTCATATCCCATGAAGACGGCGTACGCTAGCAGGAAGCGTAGATTCTCGAGGCAGAGCACCGGAGCGTAGGTGTCAATGTAGTCAATGCCTTCATGTTGAGAGAAACCGCGGACGACCCATCTCGCCTTGAAGGTACCGTCGAACTTGATCTTGAGAACCCAGCGCGTGCTTATTGCCTTGCAACCAGGAGGAAGAGGACACAGCACGAATGTGGCATTGAGGATGATGGCATCGTACTTGCGCTTCATTGCAGCAAGCCACTCGGCCTTGTGCGGGGATGCCAGGACCTCACGCAGAGTTGACGGGATGGGCGTGTGATGATTGGCCAGGTCAAGAGCAAGGGCCATCGAGTGATATTGCTGATTGAGATATTCGACGTAGCTGTGCACGTTGTTGTCGATGGCAAGTGCGTGAGGGCCATAGCGTGGGTTGGCAAAGACTTGACGGCCAGAGACCGTCTTGACCATGGGCACCTTGGTAGAGGCACTGGCACCCCTGTGAGTGAGCAGTCGGGGAGTGGTCACTTCAAGGCGCTTTTGCTCTCTCGTGGGAGGAGCAGCAGCCTTGGGTGCGGTAGGTGTCTGTGTGCGGGTAGCAGGAGCAGGAGGTAATTGAGGTGGAGAAGCAGGCGTTTTTGCTGTGGGCGTGTGTGTGTGTGTCTCGAGCAGGTGTGTGTCGCCGGATGAGATGTCCTGCTGTTGCTCACCCCTGTCATCTGGCAACGCGGTGCGAGGGTCGTAGAACGAGGGACGCACGTGGATGTGCTGGAACCGCGACGGATCAAACAGCTCGCGTGCAGACGCAGAGAGTAGTGGTGCCAGAGCAGTAGAAGTCTCGTCAAAGACAACGTTACAGGAGTGCGTGATACGGCCGGTTGCAGGGATGAGGACGCGGTAGATCGACGTGGAGGTTGGGTGATGGCCAAGGAAACGCACGTCGACAGTACGGGGCTGCAGCTTCGTCTTGTGCTTGCCAGGGGCGATCATGGTGCCGGCGCAGCCAAAGACACGGAGCGTGCGCAAAGGTGGAGGAGAGCCGTGCCAGAGCTGGTAGGGTGACATGCTGCCAACGTTCGCCTTGGTGGGCGTGATGTTGATCAGGTATGTTGCATGAGCGCAGGCCTCAGCCCAGTACTTGTTGGCGAGGCCGGACTCGATCAGGCAGCAGTGAACCCTTGCCATAAGCGTACGCAGGAAACGCTCGGAGAGGCCGTTATACTCGGAAGTGTAGGGTGGAGCTGGCGGGTGCAGAATGCCGTGCTCATTGAGCCACAGGTCGAGACGCGCATTGAAGAACTCTCCGCCACCATCGGTGCGTAGGATGAGGGGGCGATGGTCATCGGGCATGCTGACAATGATGTGGCGCAGCTTGTCAGTGGCGTCACTCTTGAGCTTGAGAGGAGCAGTCCAGTGATAGCGCGTGGCAACGTCGGTGATGGCGAGGACATAGCGCGCGCCACCGCTCGAAGGGACATCAACGGCGAGCAGGTCAGCGGATATCACCTCGCCTGGGCGCTGAGTGCGAGCCTCAGGAGGTGTAGGGGCCTTCTGGTGCGGCATGGCAGTCTGCTTGCCAAGAGCGCAGACCTGGCAGGGAAGGGACAGGCGGCTGCTGCGCAGGTTAGCCTTCTTGGCGTTGGTGTAGCAGCGGGACTGCTGCATGTGTGAGTGGCACAGTGCTTCGCATGCATGGCCAAGGCGACGGTGGATGAGATCCAGGTCAACGGCAAGGAGCGCAGTAAGAGAAGAGTGTGACAATGCGGGTGCGACGGTCGGACCCGTGAGGTCGAGGTAGATCGGCAGAATGATGTGCCGACCGCGGCGAATGGTGTACAGGCGCAGGCGTGACCCTTGGTAGAACTCGACGCCGTGGCCATGGCGCCACTGGATGGTGAGGCCGTTGTCCTCGAGCTGGAGAGGCAAGATGAGGGTGTGCGGTATGTCGGGTACATGCTGGACGTTCTTGATCTGGACGGGCTTGAGCTGTCCGTCGATCAGAATGCGGCCACGGATGATGCCACTACCGTGTGACATGACAGTGTTGTTGTTTGCGACGCTGATGCTCCGGGGAGCGTGCAGGACGTACTTGTGCAGCAGTTGTAGGTGACCCGTGAGGTGTAGTGTGCACCCAGAGTCGACGATCGGCGCTGGGAACGGATTCTGCAGCAGCGATGCGGGCGATGGCTGTACGCGCGTTGAATAGAGGCAGTTGTCACTGTCGTAGCCACCGGTGGGCCAGTGAGCGTCGGCTGCAGCGGCAGAGGAAGTCGAGGTGTTGGCAGCTGGGCGCGGGGGTGTAGCGGCTGGCTGAACGGCATGAGCAGTCTCCTTGGTTGGAGCAGGCACGGCGACTGCTGGAACAGCTGTGGCAAGATGAGCACTGTTGCCTGGTCTGGGGCCCCATCCTCCTTCAGCGATCGAAGAAGGGTGATGGTTGCTTGAAGATCCTTGGCCTTGCTCAAGGCCTTCATAATCGTCGCAGCAGCTTTCTCGCCCTCAGGTACGGGCACAGAGCCCTTTCCAGGGGGGGAGGGAAGGCAGAGAGTAGCAAAGTTCAGAACCTCTTGTTGACGAAGACGACGGTACTCCTGGGAGCGTTCTATGGCTGGGCCGTAGTCGATCTCCATGTACTCGCGAAGATGCTTCGTGTCGAGTAGATTGAGCGTGTTCTGTTCCCATTCTTCCCAGTTGCTGGGTTCGAGCTTGTCGTAGACAGTGGTGTCTTTAAGCGACATGGTTGACAATGTGGAAGTTGATTTATGAGCGGGCTTGTGGGCCCATAACCAGTTGGAGAGAAAAGAAGATGATTTTATTGAGGTGTCAAGAATTGCACATAAGAGTAGAGCGCGTGAAGGGGCGCGGGAACGCGAGAAAGGAAAAACAGTGAATAGGTGAAGTGACGGCTGGAGTCCAACAGTCTGTGCCTGAGCCTGCGCCTTGGCCGCGAGCTTCCACGCGTCTTGCAGGCGTGTGACCAACTCGGATCGATACTGGCGCGTCGTTGTCCTGAGCGCGTCAACGGGCACTCCGGCAGTCACCTCGGTTGGCCCGTTAGGCTCATGGCCGTACAGCATGAAGAACGGCGAGTCGCGTGTCGACTCGTGCTGGCTCGTCCTGTAGGCGTACAGGACGTAGGGCAGGAGGACATCCCAGTCGTCCTGCTGTTCGCTCACGACCTTGGCCAGGAGGCCCTCGAGCGTGCCATTGAAACGCTCGACGAGGCCATCCGTCTGTGGGTGGTAGGCGGTCGTATTCTGCTTCTGCACATGGAGATACGCGTTCACCTCCTGCAGCACCTTGCTTAAGAAGATGGCGCCTCTGTTGGAGAGGAGTGCTTCGGGTGCCCCATGCCGACAGACGATCTGTTCGATGAAGATCTTGGCGACTGTGTTGGCCTTCGCGTCAGGGATGGCAAAGACTTCGGGCCACTTCGTCAGATAGTCGACGAAGACGAGAAGGTGTTGGTTGCCGATGGTCGTTCGTGGAAGCGGACCCACCAGGTCCACTCCGACTCGCTCGAATGGCCATGTGCTTGGTGGTATCGGCTGTAGAAGGCCCGGTCGGCGGCCTTTCGGGTCGTTCCTCTGCTGGCAGGTTGGGCAGGTCGCGACCCATCGCTTGACCTGCGAGTACATGCGTGGCCACCAGTAGTGGACATGCAGACGCTCCAACGTTCGCTTCTCACTGAGATGCCCACCGAGGAGGTGGTCGTGATGCGCGCGCATCACGTCTTCGACCATCGAGGCGGGCACGGCGACCTGAATCCTTGTCGCCGTACAGCGGTCGGCCCGCTGAGGCCACACCAGTAGTGTAGAAGGAGGCCGTCGTCGACCTCCATTTGGCCGCTCTTGAGGGCAATTCGCTTTGCCTGCTTGTCGTCAGCGGGCAGCTCCTGGGTTTCAAGGTAGCGCATGATCGCGCTTAAATCCTTGTCCTTCCACTGCTCAACCTTGAAGTGGCTGGCGGGCAGGTTCCCCCCCTCGACCAGCTCCAGGCCTGGCCCCCCTTCGCCCACATCAGCGCCGCCTGGCTCCTCCTCCCCAAGCGCCTCCATTGCCCGATCGGATGGGTCTTCTTCACTGTTTTCCTCATCGTTGTCCACGCTGGTGGACTGGTCTGGCCCAGCCATGACGGCCTCTGCCTTGGCCTCCACAACTTGGCCCATTCCCGCCCTCTTGTCATCTTGGCCCCTGGGCGTTGTCGTGGAGACGGCTGGCTCGTCGGTGGGCGTCTCCGCTGTTTTCCAACCCACCAGTCCCTTGGTGCGGCTGTAGTGCATGCGGCCGACGCCGCGCTGACCCGCGATCAGCCGCTCCTCCTCGTCCTTGAACGGCGGTCTTGTCAGCGCGTTGGCGTTGGCGTGGTCGTGGCCCGGCCAGTACTGGATATCGAAATCGAACTCTTGCAACGTGAGCGACCACAGTGTCAGCTGACTGGTGGGGTCACACTGCATTGCCATCCACCGGAGCGGGTTGTGGTCCATGACGATGGTGAAGTGTCGTCCATGAAGGTAGTGCCAGAACTCCTTCACAAACATCACCACCACCAGACACTCCCAGTGCGTCGTTGAGTAGTTCCATTCAGCCTTCAACAGGGTGCGGCTGGCGTAGCTCACGACCCGCTCGCGCCCCGCTTCGTCCACTTGCGTCAGCACGGCCCCGATGGCGTGCCTGGATGCATCCGTGTGGAGCACGTAGGGCCGGTCGGCTACTGGCAGGGAGAGCACCGGCGCCATTGTGAGCGCATCTCGCAGCGCCATGAATGCTTGCTGGCACTCGTTCGTCCACTGGAATGGCACATCCTTGGCCGTAAGCTGGTAGAGTGGGCTGGCAATACCTGCAAAGTCTGGCATGAAGCGCTGGTAGTAATTTGCCAACCTGAGGAAGCCGCGCACATTGGTCGCTGACTGCGGCACCTGGACGTCTCTTATGGCCACGATCTTGGCAGGATCCAGATGCAGGCCATCGTCGCTCAGGATGTGCCCCAAGAAGGGGAGCTCCTTTTGGAAGAAGGAGCACTTCGCCAGCTTGAGGTACATGTTGCCCTGCTGCAAGCGGTCAAACACGTGCGCCAGGTCTCAGAGGTGGTCAGTGAACGTTCAAGAGAAGACGATGATGTCATCGATGTAGACAAGGCAGCTCATCCACACTAGTCCCTGGAGCAGCCGCTCCATGTTGCGCTGGAACGTCCCTGGCGCGTTCAACAGGCCCATCGGTAAGACGTTGAACTCAAAGAGTCCGTCGGGCGTCGCGAAGGCCGTCTTCTCCCGATCCTCCTCTTTGACTGGGATCTGCCAGTACCCGGTCGTCAAGTCCATGCTGGACCTGAACCGGGCGCCCTGGACTGAGTCTAGCAGATCGTCAATCAGAGGGAGAGGGTACGCATCTTTCTTCGTGACAGCGTTCAGATCGTGGTAGTTGATGCAGAACCGTAGCGTCCCGTCCTTCTTTGGGGTAAGGACGACTGGGAATGACCACGGGCTCTGCGATGGCCGCACGACGCCACTCTGCCGAAGCTTGCGCGTCTCGGTACATGTTACTTCGCTCTCTTTCGCTGAGAGGCGGTAGCGGCGCCACTTGATCGGCGCGTGGCCTTGCATGTCAATCTCGTGCGGGATCATCAAGGCAGCACCTGGGGGGGCGAGGGACGCCTTGAACACGCCCTCATGTCTCCTCAGAAACTGCCCTAGTTCCTCGTGCTCATTGTTGGTGAGGTCGGTGTCAGCCTTCCGTACAAGTGCCTCCAGCTCCTCGCTCGAGAGCCCTCCTCTGCTTGTCGGATCAGGTCCACCATCATCGTCGTCGTCATCGCCCGCGCGCTCGCGCTCCTTGTTGTTGTTGGCCAGGATGGCCAGCACTGGGACCGAGGCCATGGGCTCAAGCCAGGCTATGGTCCAGCCCTGCTTGAGCTGCAATGGCCCTGTCCCAGGATTGGCGATGTGGGCAAAGGCCCAGCTTGTGCTGTCCTTCGCGCTCACTCGCCCCAGGCCTCTCGCCACTACCGCTCCAGCTTGGCTTGCCTTGGGTCCCTCCTCAGCCGTGGCTGTGCTGATGACGGCCTCGCCCGCCGCGGCATTCACCCAGCAGCGCACGGACCGCACTGACCGCTGTGGGATGGTGACTCTGTCGTCGACTGCCATCGCCACCTGTCCTCCGGCCCCGGTCGTCGTCATCGGCATGGCCACATCTCCGATTGTCAGGAGGCTTTTGGCATAGTTGATGCCCACGCTTCCAAAGCGTTTCAGGGCATCGTTACCCAGGAGCACTCCAATCTGCACGCCGCGCACCACGACTAGCTCCAAGCTCCAGGTGGTCGCACCAATCTGGATTGAGGTCTCGATGACCCCCACAGTGTCCAGCTCATGCGCTCCAACCCCATGCAGTGGCGGCCCCTCATAAGGCTGCACCTGCTGGGGCCTACCCAGCCTGTCGAGCACGTCCTGTGCAATTATTGAGACGCTGGCGCCCATGTCCACACAGGCGTGCACCTCCTTGCCATCGATCCGCACTGGCATGTAGAGAGGCGTGCCATCACGAGCTCCAATGCTTGCGATGCACCCCAGGCGGCCGCTTGTACCCGAGCCAGCCACCGTCAAATCCGCCCTGCTGGGGCACTTCTCTGCCCCTCCCCAACTCCTCCCGGTGGGCCCTCCATTGCTAGCGACCGCCGGGCTGCCCACACCCGCGGCCTCGACTAGTTTGACAGGCCCACCTTCGCCGCTGTTGGGGCCGTGTTGGTGGCCGGCGTCGTCGCCTTCACCTTCCGTTGCGGGCACTGGGCTCTTATGTTACCCATCTGGCCACATTCCCAACAGCCTGGCCCTCGCCTTCTTCCAGCCGGCTGGCCATTGGCACCTTTGGGGGGCTTGCTGTCGGCGGTAACGACCGCCACCGGCACGCTCTTGGGCTCTAGCACCGCAGAGATGACGTGCGCCTTGCGGTGCACCATCTCTCGCTCATACGTCTGCAGCCGCTGCAACTGCTTTGGGAACGGCTTGTCGGCGTACTGGAGGATGAAGGTGCTGAGGTCGGGCCAAAGACCTGCCCTCCACCGTCCCTCCAGCTGGCCATCGCTGAAGGTCCCTGGCAACCGGTTGGCCTCGCGCTGCAACCGATACCAGTAGTCACGCGCGCTCTCGTCCTTGTGCTGGCGTGCTCCGCGGATCCGCTCGTCGAGCCGGTTCGTCGTAAGGTGGCCGTAGGTCTCGGCCAGTGCTCGCAGCGCCTGGCTGCCGCTACGCTGCACCGTCGCCGGCTGCAGCATGAGCCATTGCCTCGCAGCCCCCTCGAGCGCCCATGGGAGGTACCTGGCGAGGTCTTCATCGCTGAGACGATGGAAGCTGGTGAGAGCCTCCAGCTCGTCGTACCATGTGAAGAAGTCCTCGCTATGCCCTCCCTTGTAGACCGGCAGCTTCTTGAGGAGGATGCGCGGGTCGACACCTCTGGTTGCTACGTCGCCCGGCGCGGTCGCAGGCGGCTTTTCCTTCACCCCTTCGTTCTCCTCCCCGTCGATGTTGACTGGGCCCAATCCACCCCCCAACACCACTCCCGCGGACAAAGATGAGGCGAAACCGCTCCTCATGGCCTCCATTACACGTCAAACAAGCTCGTCCGAATCACTTCCCCCTCCCTCCTCCACAACCTTCTTCTTGCCCTTCTTCAGCATTGGCTAGCCGTTGTCGCCAAATGTCACGCGCATCGCGTTCGTGCCCGATGGGAGAGGAGCTTTAAAGGAGGCGTGCTATAGCACCGCTAGAGGGTGGGAGAGAATGTGTGTGTATTGAGATTGTCTGTGTGAATAGAGGTGGTAGAGAAGAGAGAGAGAGTCTGTTCTCCGTTCCTCGCGAACGGATGCCCTTTATACTCGGCGTGTTGACTTGACGTCGTGCCGTGTCAGGAGCCTTGGAGTCGGTCGACGGCACCGAATTGGTCGCCGTCATTCTGGAAACGTGACGTGGGCGTCCGTATCTCCTATAGAAGGCCTAGGTCCTCTAGAGGAGAATGGACCGGGACGCAGGTAACCCGCGTCACACACGCCACCTGCTGGGGATTCTTTGAGTGAGAGCATCACCTCAGATGAGACGCTGACAGCCCTAACGGTCAGCACAGGCTGGTAGTGAGACAGCTAGCTTGAAGCCATCTGTGGAGCCGCAGGACTGTGCTACTAAAGGTTGGTCCTGGGCAAGATGGGCGCAGACAAGTCGAAATTGAGGCACCACAGATCTCTTGATATGTACAACGACAAATTGCGGTAGGCTCTCCAACGTTTCGGTGAATGCACAAGGGAACTAACATCAACTGTGCAAGAGGTTTAGAAGCATGTTAGATATAACTGTATATATATATATCTACAATTGCTGTCATATATCTACAATTGCATCATATATCTACAATTGCATTGTTGTCCTATTTGCGAGTTCCCCATTTGCATGGGATAAGAGCACACACGATGCAACGACACTCCCTCACATACCCACCTTCAGAACTGAGGAGCCGTAATGGTATCTACAGCATAGAAGGTGAAGGTGACCGAGGGAGAGGCGGAGAATGGCTGCAGGCATCAGCGGCGGTGGACGGTGACCTTGACGCCGTGCTTGGGGGAGGTGGTAACTCCATGCTGGAGTTCGAGGGGCACCTGGCCCGGGGTCAGCTGGAAGCGGAAACGGCGGAGCACGTGGGCCAAGATCAGCTTGGCTTCGATGATTGCGAACCGCTGCCCAATGCTGTGTCGATGTTAGCAGTCATTGAAGGAGAGGAACTGCACTGGGAGTCCCTAACGCAGGAAAGACTTCAGTACCAGTTGCGCGGACCAGCGCCGAACGGCAGCCACACGAGTGAGTGCTTCTTGTCGCCGTCTCCCTTCTGTGCCACAGTTCACGGCGTTGTAATCACCCAGGGATACAATGTGATGTGGTTTGGCCAGTAGCGCACCTCATCGCTGGACCAACGGTCGAAGGGGAGGAAGCGCTCGGGCTCCGGCCAGAGAACGGGGTTGTTGCCAATGGCCTTGATCGGAATCACCACTAGGGTCTGCCGTCCGCGTCGATTAAGGAGTGTTTGAGATGGCGAGCAAGCCAACGAAACAGTGAAGAAGATGAAGACAAAGACTAGGGTGAAGATACGTACCCCCTTGGGAATCAAGTACTTTCCACCAAGGGCGACGTCGACATCGGGGAGTCTCGCGAGCGAAGTGGCCGGCGGGTACATGCGCAGCGATTCCTTGAGGGCCATGTTGAGGTGTGTCATGCCACTGATCTGGTTGAGGTCCAGTGGAGCGACGTGGTCGGCCAGGAGGTTTGACAGCTCCTCAAACAGCTTGTCGTCCACCTCTGGGTGCTGCGCCAGCAGGAACACCGTGTAGGCCAGCGTGGTGGCTGCACATCACACACATCACACACACACACACACACACACATCACACACACACACACACATGAGCAAGATAACTGGCGAGCACGAGATCTGTTGGTGGCGGTACCAGTGGTCTCATGGCCTGCAACCAAGAAGACGTTGGCCTGGTCTCTGATCTGTTTTTGTTGTTTTGGTGGTGGTGGTGGTGGTGGTGGTGGTGGTGGTGGTGGTGGTGGTGGTGGTGGTGGTGGTGGTGGTGGTGGTGAGGTGGTGGAAAAATGGCGGCATGAGTGAGTCGAAACATGCGTTTATGTTTGTGTGTGACCTCTTCTTCGGTCAGCGCCTGGCCGGTGTTCTTGTCGCGAGCGTCGAGCAGGAGATCGAGGAAATCGTTGGGCACGCGCTCATGCGGCTCGCCCTTGCGGACACTGGCCTCCTCTTCGCGCTCGCGCTTGCGTTTCCTGACGAGGGAGAGCGACATCTCGTCCAGGAGGTCCTGCGCCTCCTCCACTCCCCGCCGGAAGGCCGATGGCCACAGCTTCTGCTTCATCTCCCACAGCTGGGGGAACAGCAACGCTGTACCCAACGTAGCAGTGCACCGCATCAGCAACGCGTCAGCAATACACATAGTGGTAAAGGGGAGCTCCACACCAAAGGGGCCGTAGTTGCGAGGTAAGTTGCGAGTGATCCAGCTCGAAGCCTATGTGGGGCGCGGTTACACAACGAAAAGGCAAGGGAGAGCTAGAGAAAGTGGGGAGAGGCAACGCACGCGCATGAATTCGTTATCGCCATTGTTTTGGGTGTTCAGGTTGGTGCCGAAAGCCACACGTCCTGCGTGCGTGAAGTGTACACGTTGTGTGAGGCACGCGACAGGTCACCGAGTTAAGTATAATTCCATACCGATGATGTCCGCCGTGATACGCGTGAACATCTCATGGATATTCACTTCGCGTTTGGCATCACAGGCCTCCTCCAATTTGGCCATCAGCACTTGCACCTCCTGTTGCACCCACCCGATGAAGTCAGGCACAGGATCTAGTTGCCACCAAAGAGGGGATAGTGGCTGGCCAACCTCGTGCATGGGGGGCAGCATGTTCTTCAAGTGCATCACGTTGAACGTGGGCGAAATGGTGCGACGGAGGCGCTTCCTGGAAAGGCGAGGTTAATGCATAAGTTGTTATGATAAGCTAAAGAGAGCGTGCGTGCCATACCAGTAATCGTCTCGCGCTTCCAGCAGGCCGAGACTCTTATTCTCACGGCCCCTGCCAAACGCCCAGATGGGTGAACTCTCTGCGGGGCGGGTTGGGGCGGGGCTGTCTTTCGTACATGGCCTTGGGCCTGTTGCGGAACTTCTCGCTGGCGGTGACGGTCACCTCGTGGACCAGGTCGGGATCGCTCACCAGCACAACGCCCCGTCTGCCCATGAAGTAGCGCACCACTGCCACCGTTCACGGGAAGGAGGGTCAGGGTCCACCCTGGTGGCTCTGGGTAAGGGCTTGTGCGTACCACCACCATAGTTGCGCATGAGGGCGGCCTGGGCCTCGTTTGGAGACGAGCCCAGCAGCTCGATGAGGTTGCCTGCGATGGGCAGGGGACGTGGGCCAGGGATGCTACTGAAGGCGGCAAACGTGGAGGTGCCCCACCACTGCCCAAATCACCGGCGTGAGTTGAGGTGTAGAAAGCCAAATTTGGGTACGTGGTACCAGTAGGGCGGCCACAAAGGCTGCAATCAGTATTACGAAGTACATGGGCAAGGTAAAAAAATATGAAAGGACGGGAGTC
This sequence comes from Acanthamoeba sp. SK_2022b, assembly GCA_027943245.1. Classification (NCBI taxonomy): domain Eukaryota; phylum Discosea; order Longamoebia; family Acanthamoebidae; genus Acanthamoeba; species Acanthamoeba sp. SK_2022b. The sequence continues at coordinate 8,652 of JANDJZ010000060.1, read as the reverse complement.
GGTCAGAGGGGTATACCTAGCGAATTTGCCGAAGATCTCGACCAACAGGAGAAAACTTGCTTGATTCGGTATCCGCTCGGAAAGTTCCTCCAAGAAAGGAGTGACATCGAAAAAACACCCAACGGCCAAACGTGCAACCCATACATCTCAGAGGCCATGGAGTCCTCCACTTATGTGCAGGCTTGATCTGGCAGAGAGGGTGGTGAAGATGGTGAGAAGGGTGAGGCAGCCATACATACGCTGGAAAACCTCCACCATTAGTCAGCACAGGACGCACACCATGAACCACATATGAGGTACCATCAAGGTCAGGCAGCAAGTAGAAATCGTGGCTGAGGTGAAACAGTCCAACCTTGACAGCCTCTAGGCAAACGGCCTATGTGGGTGGCCTTAACCATTGGCGTGGCAATGACCCTTATATGAAGAGCAGTTGTCTAAGTTATCTCAAAAGATAAATTGGTTTGGCGCTCTTGTCAAAGTCAAGCTGAACGCAGAGAAATTAGATCTGCGTGTCCTGACTCAGTTGGTCTCCAAAGGACTGCACTCAAGGCCCAATTCGCAGTCTGAGCAGCATGCTACCTTGGAGCCTCATAGATGCCAACAGCTACTACACAATCAAACAAAAGCACACCACGAGAATAGGTTGTGTTGCCTGTTTATGGTTTGCTGTCGGTCACACCCTTCAGAGCTGAGGAGCCGTAACGGGAGGTGGAGGCCGAGGGAGAGGCTGAAAACGGCGGCAGGCATCAGCGGCGGTGGACGGTGACCTTTATGCCGTGCTTGGGGGAGGTAGTAATGCCATGCTGGAGTTCGAGGGGCACCTGGCCCGGGGTCAGCTGGAAGCGGAAACGGCGGAGCACGTGGGCCAAGATCAGCTTGGCTTCGATGATTGCGAACCGCTGCCCAATGCTGTGTCGATGTTAGCAGTCATTGCAGGAGAGGAACTGCACTGGGAGTCCCTAACGCAGGAAAGACTTCAGTACCAGTTGCGCGGACCAGCGCCGAACGGCAGCCACACGAGTGAGTGCTTCTTGTCGCCGTCTCCCTTCTGTGCCACAGTTCATGGCGTTGTAATCACCCAGGGATACAATGTGATGTGGTTTGGCCAGTAGCGCACCTCATCGCTGGACCAACGGTCGAAGGGGAGGAAGCGCTCGGGCTCCGGCCAGAGAACGGGGCTGTTGCCCATGGCCTTGATCGGGATCACCACGATGGACTGCCATCCGCGTCGAGAAAGGAGTATTTGCAATGGTGAGCACGCCAACGAAACAGACGCTCGCGGAGGGTCGCAAGCGCCCCAGCGCAGCAACTTCAAGGACGATGATAAAGAAGATTAAGACAACAAAGGTGAGAGTGAATACGTACCCCCTTGGGAATCAAGTACTTGCCGCCGAGGGTGACGTCAATGTCGGAGTCTCTCGCAGTCGAAGTGGCCGGCGGGTACATGCGCAGCGATTCCTTGAGGGCCATGTTGAGGTGTGTCATGCCGCTGAGCTGGTTGAGGTCCAGTGGAGCGACGTGGTCGGCCAGGAGGTTTGACAGCTCCTCAAACAGCTTGTCGTCCACCTCTGGGTGCTGCGCCAGCAGGAACACCGTGTAGGCCAGCGTGTTGGCTGCACATCACACACACACACACACACACACACACACACACACACACACACACACACACACACACACACACACACAACATGAGCATAGTAACCAGCGAGCACGAGATCTGTTGGTGGCGGTCGGTACCAGTGGTCTCATGGCCTGCAAGCAAGAAGATATTGGCCTGGTCTCGAATCTGTTGTTGTTGTTGGAAAGATGGCGGTCACGAGTGCGTCGAAACACGCGTAGATGGTTGGGGGAAGGGAGGGTGACCTCTTCTTCGGTAAGCCCCTGGCCGGTGGTCTTGTCGCGAGCGTCGAACAGGAGATCGAGAAAGTCGTTGGGCACGCGCTGATGCGCTTCGTCCTTGCGGCCCACATCGCTCGACGCCTCCCCATCGCGCTCGCGCTTGCGTTTCCTGATGAGGGAGAGGGACACCTCGTCCAGGAGGTCCTGCGCCTTCTCCACTTCCCGCCGGAAGGCCGATGGCCACAGCTTTTGTTTCATCTCCCACAGCTGGGGGAACATCAACGCTGTGCCCAATGTAGCAGTGCACCGCATCAGAAACGTATCTGAATTAATAATGCACAGAGGCAAAGGGGAGCTACGTACCAAAGGGGCCGTTGTTACGAGGTATGTCGCGGAAGATCCAGCCCGAAGCCTATGTATGCGTGACGTACGGGAGTGTGAGCGGGCGTGGTTACACAACGAAGGCAAGAGAGAGCAAGGGAAAGTGGGGAGAGGCAACGCACGCGAATAAATTCATTGTCGCCGGCGGTTTGGGAGTTCAGCTTGGTGCCGAAAGCCACACGTCCTGCGTGCGTGAAGTGTATGTCTTGTGTGAGACACGCGGCAGGTCACCGAGCAGGGTTAAGCATAACCCCATACCGATGACATCGAGAGTGAGACGCGTGAACATCTCGTGGATGTCCACTTCGCGTTTGGCATCACAGGCCTCCTCCAATTTGGCCATGAGCACTTGCACCTCCTGTTGCCACCACCCGATTAAGTACGCCACCGGGTCTAGTCTTTTGTAGATTGTGGTGGCTTGCCAACCTCGTGCATGGGGGGCAGCATGTGCTTCAAGTGCATCACGTTGAACGTGGGCGAAATGGTGCGACGGAGGCGCTTCCTGAAAAGGAGGATTTGGTTAATAAGTTGTTTGTAAGCTAAAGAGCGTGCCATACCAGTAGTCGTCTCGCGCTTGCAGCAGGCCGAGAGTCTTTCGCGCACGGCCCCTGCATAAACGCCCAGAAGGGTGAGCCAATGCGGTGAACTCTCTGCGGGGTCTTGGCGTTCGTACTTGGCCCTGGGCCTGTTGCGGAACTTCTCGCTGGCGGTGACGGTCACCTCGTGGACCAGGTCGGGGTCGCTCACCAGCACAACGCCCTGTCTGCCCATGAAGTAGCGCACCACTGCCACCGTTCACGGGGAAGGAAGGTCAGCGTCCACCCTTGGTGGCTCAGGGTAAGGGCATGTGCGTACCACCGCCATAGTTGCGCATGAGGGCGGCCTGTGCCTCGTTATGCGACGTGCCCAGCAGCTCGATAAGGTTGCCCACGATGGGCAGTGGACGTGGGCCAGGGAGGCCACTGAGGGCGGCGAACGGGGAGGTGCCCCACCACTGCACAAATCAACGACGTGAGATTTGACATACGGACCCATGTGGGGGTACGGTACCAGCAGCGCCGCCACAACGGCCGCAATAAGTATTACGTAGACGAGCATGGTGGAAATGGGTGGCACAGTCACCGAGCCTGGCCTTTGCGCTGTTTGCCGAAGTTATCGGCCAACAGGAGGAAACTAAAAGAGCCGGATGTCGTTTTGCCCGTAGAAAGAAAAACAAGGAAAAGGGAGACAAACATTTTGCGTTTTTTTTGCAAACCAAAAAGTATTCTTCTTTGGCCCATCTGGGCCTTGTTGCGCGAGGTCAGGAACATTGATGAGGGTCAGAACTCATCTACTGGTTGGCCTTCTTGCGAGCGTCGCCCTTGAGCTTGTCGGCCTTGCCCTCTGCCTGCCACTGCTGGTTGCCGAGCACGTTGCCGGCAGCCTCCTTGACGTTGCCCTTGACCTGCTCCTTGGTGCCGATGGCGCGCTGCTCAGCCTTGGCAGCCTCCAGCTCGGCATTGCCCTTCTCCTTGCGGGCGAGGCCCTCAGCCTCCATTTGGTGGTTGCCAACGAGGGAGCCGACGTTCTCCTTGATACCGCCGACGACCTTGTCGTTGTAAGCGGAAGCCTTCGAGGGGTGCGACATTCTAGTGTTAGTGGTGGTGGAGTTGGTTGTTCTTGTGGTTTATGAGGATATGGGAACGGAGAACTCTTCTCAGGTTTTTATAGTTGAGAACGACCAGCTCTGGATTGTGCTCTTCTGACGAACAACCAAGGAATGTCGTCCTGAAATTTCATTGATTTGCCTTCGTGGTAGCCAATCTCTGGCTTCCTTGGCACAGTGATCCTCTCTCCCACTCTTCCGAGTGCGCCTCCTTGAGGCTGGTCTCTATTCTCAATCTCGCTTTATTACGAGCTCTCTACTTCCGTCCTCTTCTAGCAGAGCGCAGTTTCCTTGTGCTCGTCGCCGGCGTTTTTCCTCCTTCGGCTGGTCCTGGCCTTGGTCGTCGTGCTCGTCGCGCCGGTCGTGCTCGTCGTTACCTCGCCGTCGATGCAGGGGGGCGCGGCAGGCGTTTCAGCGGCGTCGGCAAAGACGACGTCGTAGATCTGGCGGTAGTCCTTCACGAAGCGGGCCTCGAGCCCCTCGCGGATGTAGTCCGGCAGCTCCTCCCAGTCCTTCTTGTTGCCGTCGGGGAAGAACAGCCGCTTCACCCCGGACCTGCGCGCAGCGATCGTCTTCTCCTTCACTCCACCTTCATCATTCACGACGGCCGTCACACATCAGCTCAACGCAACGGACATACACAGAGACGAGGGGGGACTGTATGCACGCACCAATGGTGAGAATCTTGCCGGTGAGGGTGATCTCGCCGGTCATGGCGATGTCAGGAGGGACGGGGCGGCCGGTGGCGAGCGACAGCAGGGAGGTGACCATGGTGCAGCCGGCCGAGGGGCCGTCCTTGGGCGTGGCCCCCTCGGGGATGTGCATGTGGAGGGCCGCGCGGTCAAAGAACTCGTTGCGCGGGGACACGTCCTCGAGGAAGTTGCGCGCAAAGGTGAAGGCGATGGAGGTGCTCTCCTGCATCACGGACCCCATCTGCCCGGTGGTGAGCAGGCGCATGGCGCCGCCGGCGCCGCCAAAGGTCTTCACGCCTCGGTCCTTGTTGGCTCCCTCGTCGCCCTCCTTCGCGTGCTCCAGCTCGGCTGCGACCACGGCCAGGAAGAGTGAGGTGCGAGCGAAAAGCACGCCGCGCAGGCGCATGAATAGGTAGCGCGCTTACCGGGCTGGGATCGCTTGAGCGCGCTGTAGAGCGGGCGGTCGTTGACCGTTTCGATGTAGAGCGTGGCACCGCCCATGGCAGTCCAGGCCAAACCCATCACCACGCCTGCCCGCGACGCATGCGTCAGTCTCACTCCACAGCCGTTGCGATGTTCACCATGCGCCATGGGGAAAAAACGCGCGGCCATATCCGACTCATAACGCAAGTGGTGCGGGGGCGGCGTTACCGGGAGGCGTGACGTCGTAGAATCGGTCGCTGGTGAACTTGGGCTGGCCCACGTACTCGGTCAGATTGCTGGCCGTCACCACAACCGGCTGCGCTTGCTGCTCCGAGGCCCCGCTGCCGCTCTCGATGCTCTTCTCAGCCTCGCCCTCGCTGGGCTGCTTGGCCTTCCTTGTCCGCTTCTTCTTCGTCTTCGCTCCCTCCTCGGCTGCCGCCTGCGCATTGGCCGATGCGCTGGCCTGCTCTTGTTTGAGCGTCCTCTCCTTGGCAACCTGCCGCATGTGGAAAGCGCCCGTGAAAAAGGTGAAGACACAAAACGCGTGGGCGTGTCGGCAAACGGGATGATGGCGACGGCGGGTACCTTGAAGGCGACCTTCCTGAATATCTTCTCGATGTGCTTGTACAGCTCGCGCACTCCCGCCTCGCGCGCGTAGGACTGGATGAGGGTGTGCAGCGCGGAATCGTTGATCGCAATTTGACCCTGATATGGACGGGCAGCGCCAGCGAGACGTGACGGTGAGTTGCGATCACTGCGAACCGACTTGGCAAAGAGTGGAGGCGGAGAGTGGATGATACCGGCTGCAGGCCCGAGTCCTTCATGATCTGCGGCACGAGGTACTTCTTGGCGATGTTCATCTTCTCCTCGAGGATGTAGCCCGAGAGCTGGATCACCTCCATGCGGTCGAGCAGGGGCCCCGGAATGGTGTCGCTCACGTTGGCCGTGCACACGAACAGGACCTGCGTGTAAACGGCCTCCTCGTGAGCAAACCTGTCCTCTACTGGGTGCAATACAGCGCAACACGACGCCGATGCGACTCACCTTGGAAAGGTCAAAGGGCACGTCGAGGTAGTGATCGAGGAAGGTCTTGTTCTGTTCCGGGTCCAGGACTTCGAGGAGCGCGGAGGCTGGGTCGCCCTGCCGACTGTTGCCCATCTTGTCGATTTCTATCTCCGACCGAAAGGGTGGCGGGCGAGCGCATGAATCCGGAGGTGAGCCCACACATACTCCTTTCCCCCGAGTAGTTACGCTCGAGACATGGGAGCATGTGCGTACCGTCAATGAGAATGACGGGATTGGCCGACTTGAGGTTCTTCATGGACTGCACGATCTTGCCGGGCATTGCTCCCACGTAGGTCCTGCGGTGCCCCTTGATCTCTGCATAACGCACGCACTCGCCCGTAATCAGCAAAGCAGCGCTGCTGAAAGGACAAGAGGCCAGCAGAAGTGTACCGGAGACGTCGCTCATGCCGCCTACGGAGAAGCGGAAGAACTCGCGGTCAAGAGCGCGGGCGATGGACTGGCCGATGCTCGTTTTGCCCACACCGGGCGGCCCCACAAAACACAAAATCTTGCCCTACGCCAGTTGAGCGAGAGAGTGAGCATCACCCGTGGCACCTGCTGGAACGGGAGCACGACATCATACCTGTACGGAGCCCTTCAGGTTGCCGACGGCGATGAACTCGAGGATTCGTTCCTTAATATCCTTGAGGCCGAAATGGTCTTCGTTCAGAACCGAGATGGCGTGGGAGAGGTTCAGATTTTCCTTGAAGAATTGCAACGCAGAGCTTAGTTTCCTTAAGGAGGCACTTTGAAGGGCTACTGCGACTGCTGGTGGCGCACCTTGGAGTGAAGGCCCCAGGGAAGGGTGGTGAGCCAGTTGAGGTAGGTCCTCGTGATGTTGTATTCGGAGGACGATCGCTCAAGCGAAGTGAGCTTGTTCTGCCGTACGTCGCCAACAAAGGGAGGGGGGAAGTGTGAGTAGCTGTGGTTTATGTGATAAAGGGGCAGTGGTACCATCTCCTCGTTGATCACGAGCATGGCCTCCTCGGGCACTGTGAGCACTTCGAGTTTCTTCCTGAACTCTTCTATCAGCTTGTCGCTGTCCTCCACGTCCATTTTCAGCTCTTTCTCGATGGCTCTCTTCTTCCTCTCGAGGTAGAGCTTCTTTTGAGCCGCCTCGAGCTTCGCCTCTTCCTCCCTACACCAAAAACGATAATAAATAAGAATCAGAATAGGCAATGTGAAGTAAGGCAATGAATGATGCAGGCATACATGTTTTCCGTGCGCACTTCCTTCTGCTTCTGGAACATCTCGAGCTTCTTGTGCAGCAGTTCGAGACATTTGAGCTGACGCTGTTTCACATCCGTCGTTTCAAGTACCGCCTGCCGCACAAGGAAAATGAATAAATTATAAAACAGTAAATAATATAATTGTCTTGGAGACCAGCAATTGTTGGGGATGCGGACCTGCTGCATTTCGGGCTCGGACGTGACGACGGCCGCGGCGAGGTCGACGAACTCGGCCGGATTGTCGGGGTCCATTTCGTCGAGCAACTTCTGGTAGTGGCTCGACGGGTCGTGCTCGTGCAGCTGCTGGATGGCGCTCACGATCGCTTCGTGGTTGGTGCGGATGACCGGATCCTTCCTGTTGTACTCTCCCTCCTGCACCGCACGGCTCCGGTTTGTGAGACAAATGCGTCGACACCAGTGATGTGGGTTCACAAGCGGGGGACGAGTACGATCAGCTCCTCGATCTCGACGGCCAGCAAGGTCGCATCTTTCTCCCTCTCAGCGCCGGGCACGGGCGCCTTGATGCGAATGCGCCGCGAGAGGGGAGTGATCTGGAGCAGGTGAACGTCCGGGTTGGATGTGTACTGCACGGCACCGATGGCACAGCCCAATTGGCCCACTTGATGTAGCTGTGACACGTCCGCCACCTTTGTTGACCACAACGTAGTGTGTGAGAGAAGAGTTAATCATCATTATCGTCACAAGAGAGCAGTCACCAAGTTTGCGGGTCTGCCGCACCTTCACGTTCGGGTTGGGGTCCTTCTGCAGGAAGAGGCCCAAGAAGAGGTCTCCCTTTGATTGGAGCTCCTGCATGCGTTCGAGCGTCCGTCGGTCCACCAGCGCGTAGTAGGAAGTGCCTGCAGAAAGGAGAGCACGCGGTGATGGCTCGATCAACACACTCGACACTTGGCACGACAAACAGCTACTGCTGGTATGCGTGCGTCGTACCTCCGAACACGGGGTTGAGAGTCAGGGGCAGAATGTACACGGTTTGGGGCGTGGGCATAATGGCCATGCTCCGCAGCATTGCGCCGGCTGCGAGTACAAGGTAAACCAAGCCGCACGTGTGTCAGACCCACCCATCTCGACTACGCTCGGGGAGAAGGCGCGCACTGTCTGCTTGAGACAAGACCAGGGAGGGCTTCTTGGCCTCGGTGGGCGCAGCGGCGCCCACTCCCCGCCCATTGCCGCCGCCGTTTCGCCTGCCGTTGCCGCCAGACCCTGCTTGGTCGTGCACTGCCCGTACAAATCCAAAGCGAAAGGCCTGCCCGGACCAAAGCCAACAAATGGTGTGCAGTGCATGTGCTTGAGCACAACCCATACGAGCGGAAGCACTGCAGAAGCGTGCGTACCGGACTGGAACGCGAACCGCAGA
>JANDJZ010000006.1:0-42068 GCA_027943245.1 Acanthamoeba sp. SK_2022b | reverse complement strand
TGCTGATCTCCACTTCGGGCGAAGGGATCGGCTGGATCGCGTGCGCACGCACATAAGTGGTGTCGTGGAATGTGAGACACGCTCGGCGGGGCGCGTGAGTGGAATATTGGGGGAGGGGGGGGGGGTGAGAGGTCCACCTTGTGTTTGATGAGTATCTTCCTCGTCCCCGTTTCGCCAAAGGCCGTGTGCCACGACAGCAGCAGCTTGCCCAGCACCATCTCGTCGGCCTCCAGCTTGATCCGCGCCAGCTCGATCTGCATCTCTGCGCAGTCAACCCCCCCCCCAATCCCCTTACTCAGTAAACCAGAGATTGGGGGGGGGGCGTGCGCTCATTCGCGTACCGTCGCTGGTGGAGCTGTCGGTCTCTTCGTCGTCCTCGTTCTGGCCCGAGCTCTCCGGATCGCTCACCCGGTTGCGCAGTCGCTTGGCGTACATCGTCGCGGCGTCCGTGGCGCCTCGGCGCGGTCGCAGCTGGAACAGGTAGCTTCGCACCGAGCCCTGATTGAACGAGCTGCAGACCGCGTTCGCCGTACGTCGACAGGGAGAGGAGAGGAGAGTGCGTGAGTGGGGGGCAGGGGGGGGGGGCGATGCGAATGTGATGAGTTCGGCCTACCTCTCGCCCGTGTTGAGCGGGTCCGTGGCGCTGACGGCGGGCGCGATGGTCGACACGAGCCACGCCTTTGAGACGAGCCTGCGACATCCGCGGCGGGAGGGTGAGCGGCCGATTGGCCATCGCACGAGGAAAGAGAGCAAAGCGCGCACGTACTTGACGTTGTTGAGGAACATGGAGTTGCGAGCCACGTTTCGTAGCTGGACCTCTAGGAATGTGTCATCCTGCCGGGGGGGGCGGGGCGGTTCAGAGTTGGTAAGCCTCTTGATGGAATTGGATAACAATTAAAGAAATATATATATATATATATATAATAATCAAAGAAAAATACACCTGTAAAATTTACCGTAATATTACAAAGAGAAATTTAGGTATAATACAAAGTAATAAATAATTGAAACGAATGGAGTGGTGGCATGTGTGCCTTGATGTGGTAAATGCGCTGCTTCCACTCGAAGGAGTCGACCACGGTGAACTTGAAGAACTTGCGGAAGGACTTCTTTTCGCCTCCCTTGGCGTAGGAGATGGTACAGACGAGTCTGCGCCACGCACATCGGTGTTGTGCGTCAGAGGCTCGCCTCGCCAGCGGACCGCCTTCGAGGAAAGAAGCATGTACATGTGCATGGTGGGCTCCACGACGCGGTAGCGGACGATGAAGTCGTGCCTCTCCCCGGCCGCTAGTCGCTGAATTGACTGTTGCGCGAGCCAGAGAATCAACGGAAACAATAAATAAAATTAATAAAAAATGATAATAAAAATATTAATTAAAAAAACGACTGGACACGGGCGATGATAAGGTTACCCCGGCTGTGGTTTGGTCGATGAGCAAGTTCTTCAGGACCTTGGTGTTGAGCTCGGCCTGCCCCCCCCCCCAAACCGATCACGCACACGGGCGGTGTGAGACGGACCGTACTTACAGTGCCAAGGGAGAACGAGGAGAGGTGGTACCCGCAGCCCGACATAATGGAGATCGGTCTGAGTGTGATTGTACAGGCTGATATAGCTGCTGAACGTCTCTCCCACGTAGATGTTGCTGATGTGCCACATACAGAGAGAGAGAAGTCGTAAGAGTGGGTCCAAGTGATGATGTGCATTGCGGGGGATTGACGGGAGCTAACCCAAAGGCACGGGGAAGGTTGAGGCCCGGGCTGATGGAGAACGCGTTCTGTACGTTGGAAGCAGTCAGCGTGGGCTGGTCCTCCCCGTTCCTGCGCATCATCGAGCACAGTGCGGTGCCACGACGTGCACGGGCGAGCGAGGTGAGTGAGGTGCACACATTGGAGGCGAGTTGGACGCGGTGAGCGAGCGGCGCACTTGGAGAGCGGGTAGGGAGCGTCGTCGGCCTCGACCAGCAGCGGTGGCTGGAACTGGAGAGTAGGCTTGGACAGCCGCATCACTGCGCGGGGGTCCCGTAGCACACAGTCGCCCACCACGTGAGCCGACAGAGACACGCTTGGTTGGAGTTTGGAGGGACAGCACCTTTGAGAGTGAGCGGCACTGGCTCCTTCGCAGCGCCAGCGGCCATTGCCGGCCCCTTCTTGGCCGCAGCGCTCTAAGAATGCACAACAACGACATGCAAAAATCGAGTAATAAAATGGCATTTTAATAATCCAGCAAATTGAGGTCTTACTCGTAATGAAGACGAATTAAGAAGGCGTTATGCAAGAACTGGATGGGCTCGCACCATACTGTGTTCGTTTTCGATTTAAATACCAAAAAGTCGATGAGAAAACATGCATTTTCCCTGGTACAGAGTGTTTCTGTTCTTTTCCTGGCCAAATCGCAACAAACACGACAAAGGGAAGGGCTGCACATCTAAGTAAGCGCTTGGCACTGGTAAAGACTTGCCCAACATGGCGAATCGCACTGACCCCCTCGCGATGACGGTCCATGGCACCAATCCGCAATTCCTCCTCGAGAAAATTCTGCGCAATCGAATCTACAACAATCCGTATTGGAAAGGGGAATGCTTCGGCCTCACTGCCGAGGGCATCGCTGAGAAGGCCATGGAGCTCAAGAACTTTGGAGGCACCTACGGCGGCAATCGAAAGCCGACCCATTTTATGTGCCTCGTGCTCAAGATGTTGCAGATCCAGCCCGAGCGCGAGATCGTGCACGAGTTCATCAGGAACGAGGAGCATCGCTACGTGCGCATGTTGGGTGCGTTCTACCTCAGACTTGTCGGGAAGCCGCAGGAGATCTACAAGCTGCTCGAGCCGCTCTACGTCGACTGGCGCAAGGTCAAGAAGAAGGTCGAATCCGGCGGCAGCCAGATCACGCACGTCGATGAATTCATCGACGAGCTTCTCCACGCCAACTACTCGTGCGACGTGGTGCTGCCCTTCCTGCCCAAGCGCTACACGCTCGAACAGCAACAGCTGCTCTCGGGACCTCGTCGCAGCATGCTCGAAGAGCTCGAGGACCTCTCCGGCGGCGAAGACGAGGAGGAAGAGGACAACGACGCAGACGACGATCGTCGCGAGGCCGAGCAGCGCGAGCGCCGCCGCAACGAGCGGGACGGGGAGGAGCAACGTAGGAGGAGCGACGACGACGAAGACGACAGGAGGCCGCGGTCGCCTCACGACGGACGCCACGATCGTGGCGAGCGGGAACGCCAAGGCCGAAGGAGGGACGACGGCCGCGAACGCGACGACGAGGAGCGGGACCGGCGGCGGCGCGGCGAGTACAGGGACCGTGACCGCGACCGGGAGAGCAGGCGCGACCGCGACTTGGACTACGAGCGGGACCGCGACCGCGACCGTGACAGCGACAGGAGGGACCGCGATCGGGAGCGAGAGCGCGACAGGAGGGACCGCGACAGGGACAGGAGTCGTGACAGGGACCGCGAGCGCAGGGACAGGGACAGAGACCACAGGGATCACAGGGACCGGGACCGACACAGGGACAGGGACCGACGCAGCAGGTCGAGGAGCCGAGACCGGACCAGCAGGAGAGACCGCAGCCGCGATCGGGACCAGGACAGGGAGAGGGAGAGGAGGAGGAGGCGAGACACCAGAAGTAGGAGCAGGAGCAGGTCGAGGGACGACAGGAAGAGAAGCAGAAGTAGGAGCAGGAGCGTAGAGAGGAGGGAGAAGGAGGAGGCGAGGGAGGAGACGAGGACCAGCAAGAAGTCGAAGCACGACAACGGCGGCAGCGAGGCAGCAACCACCGCCGCGGAGGAAGCGGCCAAGGACAAGACAGACGAAGCCGAGGAAGGCGAGCTGGCCGCGTAGTGTGTCGTTTGCGACCACCTTTCCTTCTTTCCTGGAAGAGCAAACAGGAAACCACAGTGAATGAAAAGATCAAAACACCTAGTTGCTTGGTTCCTTCCTGAGCTGTTGTAGTACAACTAAAGATGGACGGCAACGTCCTGCCAGAGGAAATCCAACTTCGCATCTTTGCTCTGCTGCCTTGGGAGACTCTTCTGGTGGAGGTTTCCCTCGTCTGCGCTCAGTGGCGCCGCCTGGGTATCGCTCCCCCCTCTCCACCCCCCCCCCCAATCCCTCAAACACCTCCGTTGGCGCTCCTCTTGCCGAGTTCTGAGTTTGGCGCCAGCCCGGGACAGGAGCCTCTGGGAAGGCGCCTTCGTGGCCCAGTTTGGGAGCGAGGCTGCCGCGCTCGTGCGCGCCAACGCTCCGTCGCTCCCTCGGGTGCGGCGCCCATGTGTGTTGTGTGGCCGGACCGCGGCGGGCTCACCGCATTTCGTGTGGCGAGGCAGATCATGGAGGCCCTGTGGTGTCCCAGGCCGGACAACGTGCCCGTTGATGAGTGGTTCTGGTGGCGCACGCGCCTTCAGTGTCCCAGCCTCTATGTACCTCCGCATTCTCTCTCTCTCGGCGAGCCACAGCAGCGATGCAAGACCTCACCGACGCGTCGTGGCGCCCCAGGAGGATCGCACGGACTACGCCCCGGAAGACGACGAGTGCCCCGACTGGGAGGAGCACGAACACGACGAGGAGTGGTCGCCTCGCTCCCTGCTCTCCGCGCGACCGCCGTCGCCGCTTGGGGAAGGCGAAGGCGAGGGCAAGGGCGGAGGCGCGGCGACGACGACGAGTGGCCCCAGGCCAAAGAGACCGCGGCTGAGAGACGAGGTACGGCGCGCATACTGGGCTCGGTCGATGCCGTGATGAGTGACCTTCCAAGTCCAACCTCTCTGGCCAGGTCCCGTGGGCAAAGGTGTACGTCGACCACTACATGCTTCGCCATCGGTGGCTGTTCGGATGCAACCCGACCAGGAGGCGATCGGCGGCGCAGGAGAGCGACGCTGGGGAGGGCGCCGGCAGACCCGAAGGCCAGGCCGAGAGGATCGTGCGGGTGGTGGTCACGGGCACGCAGTCGAGCGGCAAGTCCTCCCTCCTCCGGTCGCTCCTCGATCGCGACAGGCAGGGTCAGGTGGACGACAGCCGCCCCGTCAATGCGGTTGTGGTCGAGGCCTTTGGCGTGCCCGTGGTCCTGCTCGAGCTCAAATGGGCCCATGGTATGTCACACCGATCCGCTCGCACCAACACGATCGCAGCCAAACCGGTCCTGATGTTTGTGCGTGCGTGCGTGCGTTTCATGGGAGCAGGGTGGCACGGCAATCTCGTCAAAGGGGTCTCGGTGGATGGGGTGATGTTCGTGGTGGATGGACAGGACTTTGTCCCCTTTGTGAACCCGTCCCAGGAAGAGGTGGACGAGAAGGCCTTTGCACGGCTGGAGGCCATCTACAAAGCCTTTCACGGCATTGTCGGCGAAGCCAACGACGACATGCTCGCTGCCGTGGTGTGCGTGAACAAGATCGACCGCGCCCTCGCCGCAGCGGCCGCCCATGGCGATGACAACGCCACGCCCGAGAGCTTGGTCGAGGCCGTCAATCGCAAGCTTCGCCTGCAAAACCTTGGCCACTGCAATTGGTACTCGACAGCCTGCGTCTCGGCGGTCAGCACAGGGCCTGGCGGAGCTCCCGGGGCCGCTGCAGTCGAGGCCTTTGTCAAGAACTGGACCACAGTCACCCACGAACGGATCAGGACGCCGCAGAACTGGGATGCCGACTGGGTCGAGCGCAGCGTCCGGCTACGGACTGCCAGAGCTGCGGGAATGGACGTAAGCGATGACCTCGACAACATAGCGGCACAGCTACGGGAGTGAGGAAACAAAGAAAATGGAAGAAATTGGGAGGAAAAGTCGTGGACTGATCTTGCCTATATTAGGTTGCCGCGTCCTTTGCCCACAAAACGGCGCTCCACCTGGGCTTGGTTCGCATAGACAAGCTCATACCATATATCCCCGCCCCTCTTTTGTCTGGGATTGACTTTTCTCTCTATCTCTTCTGCCAGGTAGAGAAGTCTGGAGAGGTGAGGAGGATTAGGCGAACTTACCTCTCTGCGATCTCCCGAGATGAACAAAACCCTGGCGCTGATGGTGAAGGAGGGGAATCTGAAGGAGGTCAAGAAACTCTTTCCCAAGAGCAGCTCAAAAGCCAAAGCGGGGGGATGGACTTCGGAGCAGGCCACAGAGACGGTGGACCGTCGCGGCCAGAATATTCTCCACTTGGCTGTGGAGGCCAACCAGCTGGAGATCGTTCGATTCCTGATCGAGGGACAGAGCATGAACCCTAACGTGCCAGACAAAAGCGGGTGGACGCCGCTGCACATCGCGTGCGCCGCAGGAAACCTGGAGATGATCCACTACCTGGTCATGCGCGTGGGGGTCGAGGTCAACCTGACCTCAATCGACAACTCCACTCCTCTGCACTACTTTCTACGCCACTTGCCTCCGCCTGAAACCAGCACACCCCCTGCTTCTCTGAAGCGCAACAGGAGCGACCATTGGGGGAGCAGCAGCGACACGGGTCGCAAGATCCTGTTCGGACTGCGGCGCGGGCGCACCGAGGATGAACTCTCTTCAAACAACTCGTCCGGTTCGAGCGAGGCCACCTACTTCCGCGTACTCGAAGCTCTAGCCAACCAGAAAGGAAGGGACTCCATCGTCAACAGCAAAAACAAGAATGGCGACACACCGCTGCACATTGCCGCTACGCGAGGCAACCTGCAGGTGCTCAACTTCCTCATCCAGCGCAACGCTAATATAAACGCCACCAACAAGTACGGGACGTTGCCTCTCTTTCTGCTTGTGTAGTTATTATTACACCGAGACCTCACTAGTAATGGACGTTACAGTTTCGGCGAGACAAGCCTGCATATGGCGGTGCGCGCGGGGATGGAGCAGGTGGCGGGTCTGTTGGTCGACGCGGGCATTGACACCTCTGTGATAGCCCCCAACAACGGGACCGCACGTGACATCGCGGTCAAAGAGGAATTCAAGCAGATCGTCGACATGATTGACGCTCGTTCCGCATTGGCGGTCAGTTCAAGACAACATTCCTCCCTGCCCGTTCGTACGTTTGCTTCTCCTGATCGTACTCGATACTACTTGCTCATTGCCACATGACTGATTGGATGAGCAGCAGCGATCAAGCCCGAATCGGTATCCAAGACACAGGAGAGGTTCGACATAGTGGCGGCCACGGTCGCCGGCACGCCTAAGAGTGAAAAGAGCGAAAGGGTGGGCTTGGTGCGAGTGCACAACCCAACCTTCTCACTCACTTTACCCAGGAATCTGCATACCAAAGTTGGAGGTGCGCTTGTCGCCACTGCATCTTGTAAGTCGCGTGATGCTGATTCTCCACCAACAGAGAGCAACTTGAATCGATTCAAGCGATCGTCGGCGCTGCCCCGCGCGGTGGAGCAGACTCCTGCGCGACGCTTTGTGGTGCTCACCTCTCCCGACAGCCACATCGCCAGAAATGTCCCTCGCTACAGCTCGTCGTGTCTGCAGTATGCTCGCACCGCTCGTACGCCACCTCTCCCAACCCACTCCACGGGATGTTTGCTTACTCCCGGTAATTGATGCAGCCAAGGCGCCTCTGTTCTCGAGGTCCTCTCACATCAACGATGACCCAGCCAAGCAGTCAGCACCGGCACCCGAGAAGTCTACGCCGGCCAACGTGCCAACAGAGGTCAAGAAAGCCGATTCCCTCTCGCGGCTCTTGGCCATGATACAACCTTCAACAAGCGGTTCTCAGTCTCCTCCGTTCTCTATGCACTGTATTGAGCCACTTTGCTAAACCCTCCCGAACAGATAAGGAGAAGGAGAGCCCGACGATGGAAAAAGCCGTCCCAGCACCTGAGCCCAACGTGGAGAGATTCCAAGCGCGCAGACAAGAACTGATCCTCCGGTACTGGCCTTCTGTGAGGTAGCGCAATGGTGAGGTCTGCTCGTTGATAACATTGTTTCCTTTTCATCTGCGACAGCCTTAGGAAGCGTGCGTTTGCTTTGAGCGAGATGGAGATCGAGATGTCGCGAAGAGAAAGCTTCCGCGCCCGATCAGGCACGCTACTCAAGGGCAAGAACCCGAACGACTCGCCGGTCTCTGCCATCCTGGCTCGGCCAATAGGGCTGGTAGTCTCCACATCTTCTGCGCCGTCCCCCAGAACTTCAGCCACACCCACACCCACGCCCATGCCTCCACGACCCGTGGCCATCCCCACGCCGTCCACTCCCACGCCCACTCCTCCTCGATCCGCTGCCATCCCGACGCCATCCCTGCCACCGGCACCAGCCCCAGCGGTCTACGCCGACGCCCAATTACTGCGACAAAAGCTGAACAACCTCCCTCCGCTCCATATCAACTCCAGCGCTAGCTCGTTCATCGGCCTAAGAGGGTACACCTGGCCCAGCCCATCCGATCTGGAAGTCTGTTCAGGTGGCTCACCATTGCCAGCACCAGTGGCTCAGAGTCTGCCAGGCTGCCCTCCAAGCCTTGCCGCGAGGACGACGCTTCCGAGTCCTCCATGACCACCTCTGATCCCTCAATCCAAGGGTTCGTACTTGGTTAAACAAAAGGAGCTTTTCTAGATTGCAGTCCAAGGCTCAGCTCTGCCCTGAACAGGAGTCAGACATTAATCGGCCGAAGAAAGCGGAGCCTTTCCAACCTCGAGCTGCCCAAGGGGCACGTGTTTCTCCCACCCAAGATGGAGAGTGACGACAGCGACTTGGAGGAGGAAGAAGGCGAGGACGACGATGGCGAGAGTGATGATTGGCTCTACGACGAGGTGCGTATAAGGTGAAGCAATTCCATTCCGATAACGCTGATTTATTCCCTTGTCACACCTTGTGGGATGCAGACAGGTGACGAGGACAACTACATCGATTGCATGGCCGATGCTATGAGAGAGCTGAAGGCCTACGAAGATGAGCTATGGTACAGCAACAACCATGCACAGATTCATATGTGGACACTTCAAGCTGACCCTCCTCGTGATCAGTGGGGAAAAACAAGACAAGCTCAAGAAAGAGGCGAGGCCTCGGAACAGCGCCGAGAGGAAGGGAATCAAGCGGCTTCTCGAGCGACGAAGTATGGACTTCAGCTCTCCCCCGCGCAAGAATCGTAGCACCGAGACCACGCCACTTGGTAAGCGCGCTTCGCTTTGGGGTCCTCTAAGGCTCCTTCTCACTTGATGTGCACAACGATGGCGGGGTCTGCGGCACTAGCTCCACTGCAGAGCGCACGTAACACAGCTTGGGCATCCTCCTTTGCGGCGATACTGGACGCTTTGCGCTGCAGCAACGGTATCTACATGAAGCTCAGAGCTTTGGTTGCGCACATGCTGACCGACATCACTTGCTGCAGTGGAAGAGGACGGCGAGGACATGCTGATGGCTTATTCATCGCTGGTCCAGCTGATAACGGACTTCACCACCACCGTGCTCCCATTGGCCAAGGTCTTGCGCGCACTAACCACGCGCAGTCGCCTCCTTTACCTTCACTCACACCCCTTCCGCCCACCCGGCATCTCACGCAGGCCATCATATCCGAGATCTACTTCCCGCCGACGCAGAAGACCATCAAGTCCCTTTCTCGAGGCACGCACACTCAACCTCCATGGCCGTTCATTTGGTGGAAGGCCAATAGAGTTGAGCTAATCATCTTATGACTGTTGGTGGCCATGTATAGCGTCGGGCAGCGAAGAGTTCGTGGCTCAGGGCATCCACTTCCGAGTGGCCAACAACAGCTCCGGCCTTTTTCCTGGCACCGGTGCGTTTCGATCCGTTTTCCTCTTCGAGAGTTGATCACCGACTCACCGACTGCGGCGATGATGTTCAACAGAGGGCGCGTCCAAGGCGGTGTGCCACGACATGCGCTCTCTCGTGCAGATGTTGGCGTGTGCGATCGAGAACAAGATCCCCGACATCTACTTCCCGCTGACCTGCGCCGTTGACTTTCGCGGCTTCCGAGTTTACGGTGCCACCCCCCTCTTCCTCTCCTCCGCCACGGTCACGCACTAACGATACAATGCCGTGCCGACAACAGCCGTGTCGTGCCTTCCCGGGCAGAACGAGGAACTGGTGCATGGCTCCATCGATGAGAGCGGGAAGTCAGTCCAATGGTGAGCCCCGTACACTCTCTATTTGGCTCAGAGGAAGACTCACATGGGTGTACGCCATCAAGGAATCAAACTGTACACAAGACGCTGAAGAAGATATGTCGACTGCTCAACCTGCAGCCCTACGCGGCCGGCTGGCCCGTGTTCAAGTTCTACACTCCGACTGAGCTGAGAGTCAGCCGCACCTGGGTACTGGCTTCACATCGGGCTCCTCTCGTCTTTTTGTAAGCCAAATAGGCAACCACACATGTGTTCATCTCCTCCAGGACGGGCGGCTTTTTGTCTCCAACTGTGGACGATTGTTTCCCTGCGAGCCCCCGTCGCCAGAGTACATGAATCTTACTCGCTGTGCGCATATGCGCCTTGTTCAAGCGAATCAGTTGATTGTGACATGTTGTGCCTTTCTAGTGTAAAGGGATCACATCTGGTGCGGATGCTGCGACCAGAGTTTGTCCGAAAGTATCCGCGCGCTCTGTGTTGTGATGCCTACAAGTGCGCACTCCTTCCTCTCTTCTTCGACCATCTATCTCATGTCTGACACTTGACTCGGTCATGTAATGCTACTCTCAGCCCCAACAGAGACATTGCTGGCGAGTACGAGCAACACATCGACGAGGCGGCTACCTTCCTCAAAACGGTTCGCCGCGCTGCCCTCGCTTCGGTCATGCGACAAGCTACACAGAGCACGCGACGGTTAACTCGTGAACCCTCATAGGTGATGGTGCAAGACTTCGCCCGGGAGATTGACGGCTGGGACGTGTCGCTCTACAGCTCGCAGTATCTCACGGCCGGTCTACATGCACGAGGCATCAACGTCCGCTATCTGGGACTCGTGCGCCATCACGTCACTTGTGCGTCGCTCCCCTCTCACTTGGCTTGGCGAGCGTTCCGTTATTAACGCGCCTTGGCCCGGCCGGCGGATGTGTAGCGACCGCCTGGCGTTGGTATCTGATGCTCGAGATGGTGTCGAGAGCGACCAAGTGCCTGCTGCGAGCGGCTATGCGCTACCAGGCCCGCAAGCAGTCCGTGGACAGCGCGCCGGGAGAGTCGCAGCTCATCTCCTCCATGGTACGCACGCCTCCGCTTGTGTATTCATTGCACGTTCTCACCACGCGTGTATCGTGTGTTGGTATTTAGGTGGACATATTGAACCTCACGTTGGGTGTGGGTGAGGACGCGGAGCTGTTCTGGAAGGACGACATGCAGCCCCTCTTGGAGGCCAAGTTCGAGCGCTGCGTCGGAACTGTTCCGCCCGACTTCAATCTTAAGGTACACTGCAAGCTACGCCAACGGTCAAGGCGATCGATTTAGCCCAACCTCAACCAATGGTCCACCTCCGCTCCCACACATCTGTAGCATTACGTGGTGATTCCCCACGCGGACGTGAAAGGTGAAAGCGACGGTAGAGTGTGGATCTACCAAAACGTCAGCGAATCAGGTACACTCCTATTGCGAGAGATCAACCGAGTGGCAACAACAGCTGACGCAGCTACGAACGACATGTGCAGTTGGTCTGCAATGGGTGAAGGTGTCGAGGAAGCTGTTCCAAGGCAACCCTCGGGCCTTTGACGCTGACTACCCCATCGACGATGCCGACATCTCGCGGCTGTTGGACTGCGTCGAGGTCAACCCGCTCGCCCTCTACGCCCAAGTGCGTTTCCCGCTCCTCTCCTTAGCGAGCGTGCAATGCTAGCTTGTATCCATGCGTAACCTTGGGGGCATGCAGGGCTACCTTATGTACAGAAAGGCAACCTTCAAGGCCGAAAAGGAGAAGCAGGAAAAGGAGGCCCGCCACTTCTACCTCCTGGCCGTCGACTACTTCAGAAGGTTCGTGCACATGGCGAGTGTGTTGATCGCCTTTTCGCTCAATGTTCGGTGTTTGGTGGGGACGCGTACAGGGCGCTGAGGCAGGGCTACAGCACGGCCAACCTTTTCACCCACCTGGCCGACAGCCACGTCGCTCTCGGCCAACTGGAGAAGGTAAAATGCAGAGCTACGAAGCTGGATGAGTACACACAGTGCTCACGCTCTCACTTGTGGCAGGCCGACAAGTACTACGAGAGCGCGGTGGCGGTGAGCAAGCAGGACCCGCGCGTCCTGCTCAAATACGCTATCTTCCTGGAGAAATGCCACTTTTTCGAGGAAGCCGAGGACACCTACCTTCTCGTACGTCCACCATACTCCCGGAAGGACAACTCCCCAAGCACAGCGCACACAGTCGGAAGGTATGCTGAGAATGTATTCTGTGTTGTGTGTCGCGACAGGCTCTGTCAAAGGACAGGGATCCCCACTCCCAGATCCTGTGTACATACGCGGATTTCCTGTTCAGCCACCTGCACGCCTACGTCGATGCCCACCACCTCTACCTCGCCGCCATCAAGACCCTCAACCCGCAACCATCGACCTGCAACAACTACGCTTGCATGTCCCTCAAGATGGTACCACCAGTGGCGAGTGATACGACGTGGGCATTGGAGGTGGCAAGCTGACGGCTATGCGGGTGTGGGGCGCAGGCGAACGAGCTGCTGACGAGCGAGCAGCCGGGAGAGGAGACAAAGCAGAAGCGAGAGGAGCTGGTGGAGCGGGCGCGGGTGTTCTTCGAGCTGGCCCTTCGGCTCGACCCCAAGCACCCGCAGCACCTCCGCAATTTTGGTCTCTTCCTCAAGCAACACTTCTCCAACGAACACACCGTCTGCGTCGCCGGTGCGTTCTTCTTCTTCTTCTTCTTCTTCTCTCTCTCTCTCTCTCTCTCTTTTTCATCTGGTCTTTCTCATTCTGCACGTAATCAATGTTAACAGGGCGGTTCTTGACGGCCGACGAGTTGATGGGCCGGGCGGGGCAGGAGGAGAAGGAGCAGGAACAGCGAGCCAGAGAAGGCCTCCTCTGAAGTCCCTCCAGAAGCAACATAGGATAACATTCCCACATAAAGTGTGATGGCCATAATCAGAGGCAGGAGGCGTGCTAGAGGTTTCATGATCTCCCGTCGTTGTCTTTTTGCCGCTCTTCGATATCCCGCCTCATCTTCATCGTCGTCTTCACAGCGCTTCCGTTCATGTTTCGGAGAGAACGCTCTGTGCCATGGCTCTCTCGAGGCGGCCCAGGCCGTCTGTCTCACCTAAGTCGTCGCTAGCCTACTCGCTGGTCGGACAGAGGAGAAGGAGCAGGAACAGCGAGCCAGAGAAGGCCTCCTTAGAAAGTCGTCGCTAGCCTACTCGCTGGTCGGACCGCTGGTCAAGGTCAAGATGGAGCACTGGCAGCCGCTCAAGGACCCGGGCCTGCTGGTCGAGCTCGTCACCACGTGGCGTCTGATCCTGCGGGGCACGCAGGACCAGCCCGCCGGGACGGCGGAGGAAGGCGGCGACGAGCTCAGCGAGCGCATCCTGCGACCCAAAGGTCCCAGCTCGACAGACATGTACAATCGGATGATCGTCGACATCGTGCTGCCGTCATCCGTCGCGTGATCTTCAACGAGTGGAACCCGCGCCACTTCGCGTCTGGCATTCGGCCCGTGCGACTGTGGGCGCCGCCTGTGCTCACGCGCGAGGCCTACGAGAACCTGATGATGCACTTCATCTTCTCCAAGATCGCGCGCGAGGTGGGCAGCTGGAACCCGAGGCAGGACACGATGCCCATCCACGGTCTATCCTCCCCAAGCTTATCCTCTGCCTGCGGGAGCTCGTCATCAACCCGCTGCAGCAGAATCTCGAGCCCTTCAACTGGGTGATGTCGTGGGTGGACATGATCTCGCCAGCCAACTTTGTCCCGCTCCTCGAGATGGAGTTCTTCCCCAAGTGGTTCGCCGTCCTCAACAACTGGCTCCTCGGCTCCCAACTTCGAAGAGGTTTCAAAGGTGTGCGGCTCGCTCCCCTCCGCACCTCCTCTTCGCCGCTTCAACCCTGACTTGGTTGATGCTTGTGTACGTGTCCTGGGCCGTGGAGGCAAGCAGGTCTACTCGTTTGGAAAGTTGGCGGACAAGGAACTCGTCTACGCACCTCCCGTCTCAGGCTCCCCAGCCGACAAGTGGGTTCCCATCAGCTTTGATGAGCTTGTGGTGCGTGGTCGTTAGAACAGAGAGACAATGAAAATGGAGATGAACACCAAACTTGCGTTTGCCGTCTCTTGTAAGTAGTTCAACGTGGCGCTTATCGACTTTTTTCAAACTTGGTGAGCTCCGAAGCAGGAGGCCTATTTTAGGTTCTGCGCCACCTTCCTTACCGGCGCATACACGTGGCGCCTGGATCGATCAAGATGAAGAGCTGAGCCGGACCGGTTCAAGTGGAGGCTGTTCTATCTCGGCTTGTCCGCCGTGTTATTGCTACTTGAAAGAACGACAATAAAACAATCAAAACAGTGGGTCAAGTTTCTGGAGTAGCGTGCGTAGCTGGTTGACTGTGAGCCAATGCAAAACGATCGAACCAAGGCGGCCTCATCTCGCCAACCCTGGGCGTCCCTTCATGTTGAGGCTGAGGAGGATCTTCCCCTCCACAACCCACTCCATCTCTTCTCCAGTCCTTGGTTCCTCAGCCTCTCCCCCGAGGCGGGCTTCACCTTGGACCTTTGAACTTGATGTTGTGGGAGAGGTCGTTCTGTGACCTCAACCTTGGACCAACATGTCAGTAAGCTCCAGAGCTGCCTCGATGAGGCCCTGGAATGCACAAGCAGCCTTGAGTGGGTTTTCTCCCCAACTACTTGCACATCCCAAGGCTGCACACGAGCCGTCCCTTGGTTCTTGTCCATAATAACTGATCGGCCCCTATTTAAAGGTCCAGAATGGTCAGTCGACCCAGAGTGTGGGATGTATGACGTCAGCAGAGGGTTGGCGCCATGCCTGCTCGAAAGGTCTCCACACCACAAACGAAACGAAACGAAACGAAACGAAACGAAACGACGTTTTGTTTCTATAATAGTAAAATGGTAAACGCAAAATAGTAAACGCACCACAATACCGCGCAGGTAACTCGAAAGTCGTGAAAGGCTTGGTCATTACAGTGTCTCCTACACTGGGTCGTGGGCCTCCACCTTTACCTCGGCCCACCAAGGATTGTACAAAACAGGCGTGTATTTATCAATGCTCTGGCTTGACGGGACAGCCAAGAAGCGGTTGGGAGACGAGCTGTGAGGGGTCGGCCTGCAGGGCGGGGAAGCAGGCCAGGTTGTAGGCCAGGATGGCGTGGTAGAACCGCTTCTGCTTGTCGTCGCGCTCAAAGAGCCCTTCGCACTTGATCAGGGCGGCAGCCGTTTGTTTCCGCGCGTTCTCGGCGTCCTTGGCGGAGTCGGCAGCGCGGTCGGTGTTGGCCTCGAGTCGCGAGAGGGCCAGGAGGGCGCAGCCCCAATTGATGAGCGCGTCGACGATGAGGGTGTCCCTCTTCTTCTCCCGAGGCACGCCTCGTACTTGGCCATGGCCTCGCGCAGCTTCTCTGAATCGGACAGGTTGCCCAGCTCCTCGTGGATGCGCGCGTGCTTGCGGAGGCCGTTGCCCCAGTTGTAGAGCACTTCCTTGTTGTGCGGCTGCAGTCGGTGGGCGGCCCTGTATCGCTGCGCGGCCGTCCCGAGGAGCTGGCCGGGTCTCGTAAACTCGCCGGGGAGCAGGGACAGCAGGGCGTTGGCGTGCTCGCAGAGGACGTTGCCCCACCGATCGAGCGCCTTCTGGTCCTTCGGTTCCAAACAGAGGCACACCGACAGCTTGTCGTAGGCCTCGCCAAACAGCCGGTCGACTTCGGCCAGGACCACGCTGCCCTGCTGGGCGCGGAGCACGGCCAGCTCGGCAATGACCGTCGCCAGATTCCTGAGCACGCACGCGTTGTCGGGCTTGAGCTGCAGGGCGTGGCCGTAGGCCTCGGCCGAGAGCCGGTAGAACTGCATCACCTCCTGTCCGCCCTTGGTCCGCGCTAGCTCGGCCAGAGCGTCGGCCTCGATTCTGTTCATCGCCGAACCTCCGTGCTCCAGAACGCGGTCGGGCGCGGGCCCCCCAGACGAACACCAAGTTGAAGAAGGCCAGCACCAGCGCCCTGTACTGCCTCTCCTGCTCCCGCGTCGATGGCGTCACCGATATTAGTCCGGGCCTCACGAGGTCGGGCAGGGGAAGGGTGAGGGGAAGGCCCGACGCACCTCCGAGCCTTGCATGACCCGCATCTCGGCGCGCAGCTCGTTCTTCAGCACGCGGGCGACGATTTCCAGCAGGAGCAGGTCCCTGCTCCACTGGTCGTCCACGCGCGGCACGCGGCCGTTGTGCCGTACGTTGATTCCCGCTCGATGGACCTCGTCTATCAAGTGCGTGCCGGTGAAGCCGGCCAAGTTGAACGCCGGCAGCCATCAGAGCTTGGTGAGCGTTGTCTGCAAGGCCCGTTCAAGCAGCTGATGGGGAGAGGAATGCTGTCAGCTTGCTGGAGCAAGGCTGTTGGATCACGGACAGTGGTGCTGGCAGATCAGCACCATGCTCTTCACTGAAGCAAGGACAAACAGGAATCCCATAATGAGTGGGCAGCTGCATACCTAGAAGAAGGACAGTGGAGGACCAAAGACATCACAAGCACCAACCCTTAGTAGCAAGTAGCGAACAGGTTCACAGTCTACATCTCTTAAAGAGATGGCCTGCTCGTTCCTCTATTCCGAGGAGCTGAGCGGTTCCCTACAACTTAACAACAAATTGTCCTTTTAGCAATCCTCCTGCTCAAAGCATACCTATGAACATACCATTGCCTTTGGATGCGGCCATACTGCGCAGAAAGCACCGCTTCCCATCCGAACAGCGAAGTTAAGCTGCGCCAGGCGGTGTTAGTACTGGGGTGGGCGACCACCCGGGAATCCACCGTGTGGTATCCTTTTTGCATGCTCTTTGGACCCCTCTTCCTTGCTGCTCCAGAAGGTCGCCGCGACTGCCAAAGATCAAGTGGAGGCACAGCCGCAGACCGATCTCGACCTTTTCCTTTTGCACCACACCTGACGGTCGCTGAGTATCGAGGCTGCTGTTAAGCAGGCCGACCTAAAACGACAAAAGGTCACGTAGCGTGGCCTGCCCCCAATTTCGCTGCTAACGGCCCGCTGTGTCTTCTTCGGACGTGATGCCTTCTTCTGCATCGTTCCTCGGCGTGAGTCGTGCTCTGTTCGTTTGTTTGTTTGCCCGCTACAGACCAGAAATCGGTTGGCCGCAAGCCACGCAGCACAGCTGTCCCTCCGTTGTGCTGATGTGCAGCCATCCATAAGGCAACAGGCAATCTAAAAAAAGGTAACACTATGTAACAGGCTTCCCTAGAACTCGGCCACGTCGAGGGGCACAAACGTCATATCGCCATCCCGCCAGCCGACGGCAGGATACCTGGTGGAGGCGTGAGAGGGAAGGAGAGGAGGTGAGCTCAGGAACAGGAGCGAGCGGTGTGAGGACGCCAGGGGGGCTAGCCGGGGAGAGAGTACAGCTTGACGCCGGAGGGGAGACCGGTGAAGGCGTCGCCGAGAAGCTTGCCGTTCTTGTAGTAGGTGAGCTTCATCTCGACCATGTCGAGCACCACGCCTATCACATCGCCTCGGCCGTACGACTCGCCTGAAAACACACGCGAGCCGGTGTATGAGGAAAAGTGACGATGATGATGAGAAGAAGGAGAGCGGGCATGGCCCGGTGTCCTACCAAAGGATCGGTTGCTGCTGCCGTATCCGCTGCTCACGTAGGCGCTGTTGTTGAACGCCCACGAGTTGCTGTCCGCCCCGAGGTAATTGTCCAACTGTGTGATCTCCTTGCGCGCGACGCCGATGTAGGCCTCGTCCCCGTTGACCTTGACTGCCCACGCATGTCGGCCCGAGCTAGACACACATCACGCATGCGAGCGCCCACCAACCAGTCCCACGACCAGTGAGCCACGGGGCCAAGAAGAGATGACAGACAAAGAACGAAGGAGAACGAAGCGCGGGAAGAAGGGGGGGAGCCCACCTGAATCCCTCCTTGGCCATGGCGAGGCAGTACCAGTAGGACTGGGTCTTGGACACGGTCTTGCCGTCGGCGCTGACCTGGTGGACCGCCCAAAAAACCGGTGAGCCGGAGGTACTCCACGCACGCGCATGAAAGGAGTCGACAAAAAAGGAGAGCAGAGGGGCAGTCCAGCCCAGAGCAGAGAGAGAGAGAGAGAGAGTGTACGGCGACGTGTTGGCCGTGCCACGTGGGGTCCCACACCGCCGAGACCTCGAAGCGTCGGCCCTTGAGCCGGGGATTCTTCGGGTCCGGCGTGTACACGTCCGTTCCCGCCAACGCCCTGTGTCGGTACGCCTGCCCAATGACCACGACCACAAAGACCACGACCACAACGACCACGAGATGAATTGATGAGTGAGTTGTGGAGGAAGGGGAGGAGAAGAGGGGGGAGAGGTGTACCTCAGTGATGTAGGCGCGGGGCACGAGGGTGCCCTCTTCCTCGATGGCGGCGAGGTGCCTGTTGCCCATCAGCGGGAAGCGGATGTGGGGCAGCAGCGGGGCCATACAGTCCCGCAGCTTGGTGGTGTACTCCTGATCGAACTTCCAGTCCGGGATCTCGACGTCAAACTCTACACGCACACAAGAACGCACGAATGCGTATGATTGGTGAGTCCAGATGTTGCGTGTCCGTGTGCGTGCGTGTGGGATTACCTTCTCCCTCTTTGATGTCGGGCAACTGCCACTCCTCGCCCGCGGCCAAGGTCACCTGCCTGCAGGTTTGCGCAGACATACGGCCCAGCTGTCAGAGAGAGAGAGAGAGAGAGAGGAGAGCGGGGAGTGGGGGACGCGCACCTGTCGGCCCACACGCCGACGGTGATGTAGAGCATGTACTCGCTCCCGAGCGCCAGGTCATCAGACTTGAGCACCTTCTTCAGAGCTATCGTAGAATTGATTGATAAAACAATATTACTACCTTGTGCAACAAAACTCCTTTTTTTGTATTATATAATTATTATTATATATTTTTTTGATTTATTAGGGGTACCTTTGGCCGAGAGCTCGAAGATGGACTGCCTGGCTTCGGACGTGAGCACCTCGCCAAAGTTGGAGATAAGGAATTGGTAGCAGAGGTCCTTGGCCTTTTGTGCATCTCGCGTCTTGGTCTCAGACACCGAACAGAGGTCGACGTAGTGCTGGTACAGGCCGCAGACGTTGGTGCATGTGAGGATGGTACCGTCGGGCAGCGCGCCGCTGTTGCCTTTCTTGAGTAGTGTGGTTACGAAAGACGGGCCGTGCTGAGAAGTGAGGAAGGCGCTGGTCATCGTGCCTTTCGCAGACGACGTCGAGGCTCCATTTCCCATTTTCCAGATGTGCTGATTATGAATTCAACAATTTTTCGAAGGCGTGGTGATGTTGAGCAAGGGCCTACGGATCTTTCAGGGTCAAGCAATTCAAGGAACCTCTATCGCATCAAGCTCTTCACCGAAGTGCCACGTCTAACACCTTTTTTGTTCTTCTTTTTATGGTATTTTTATTTATTTATTAATTTGTTTATTTTTGCCTGTTCGGGCTGCTTTGGCAGCCTTATGTACAACCACTCTCCTCCCTTTCATAAGTCCTACACCACTCCCTGTCCGTCCTCTCTCTCTCTCTCTCTCTCGTCCTTCTTGAGGAAAACACAATCAGTCCTCATCAGGGCTGACCACAGGCGAAGGCGACGCGGCCACACGGCCCCACGACGACGCCACCGTGTGGAAGAGGGTCATGCCCATGTCGATCGTGTCGTGGTCCCACCGCCCGAGCCCGTTGATGCCCATCCACATCCGGAACGTCAGCGTGCCCTGGCCTGTGCACCACACTCCGCCGCCGTGAGCTCCGTTCGCGTTCGCGTGGGCGTTTGGGGTGGGAGGCGTACTGGGCAGGGTGGTGCCGGCCTGGGCCTCGAGCTGCGTCGGGTAGACGAGCTGGAGGTGGGTCTCCAGCGTCTGCGGGTAGAGCGCGTCGGTGGGCCCGATGCCGTCATTTTCATAGCTCTGCTCCCATACGTAGTGGTTGCTCGTGACCTGCGCGTCCGAGTGAGCCTTCGTAAGCCCCCCCCCCCACACGCTCGCCCAAACCATCGACAACTCCTGAGAGAGGCGGGGAGAGGGGAAAGGGCGAGGTCGAGGTCGAGGGCGTACATTGAGAACGGTGGTGCCGGGCACGTTGGGGAGCACATAATCGACGCGGTCGAAGAGGAGCATGATGTCGCTGATCGTCTTCGGCGCATACTGCAGTAATAAGGATCGATCGCACATATAAGCAGCCGCCACTAGAGCAAAACACACACACACACACACACACACACACACACACACACACACACACACACACACACACACGCACACAAGAGAGAGAGAGACGTGTACCTGGTAGACGATGTTGGTGACTTCGACGTGGTGCTCATAGCGACTGATAGACGTGGTCATCTCGGGCACGTAGCTGTAGGCTGTTGTGCACCAACACAAACACGCGTGAGACGGGTCAGCGTCGGCGTTGCGCTGTGGGGCCTTTCTGAGCAGCTGCCGGGGTCGACTGCGGCTTGTGTGTCGTACCAAACTCGAGCCTCTCCCTGCCGGAGTCGCTCTGGGTGGCCGAGGGGTCGATGGCCGATTCGGTGGCGATGACCTGATCGCCGCTCCTGAAGATGTACTCGACGATCGTCTTGCCGGCCATCGCCGCCCCGTTGCCCGATGAGGAGATGAACGAACGCACGCGCAGCGACCCTCCCATCTTCGCGATCGCCTGCATGTACACACACACACACACACACACACACACACACACACACACACACACACACACACACACACACACACACACACACACGGTGGCGAGCGTCAGCCACCAACCCACTCGCACGAGAGTGGGAGAGAGAAAGAGGAGAGAGGTTGTGGTGCACAGTGCGACGCACGTTGTCGGGAGTGTCATAGTAGATCTCGTTGAAGAGGCGGTTGTAGACCTCCTTGGAGGTGTGCGCGATTCGCAGCACCAGCGGGTTGTACGCGTTGGAGTAGACGATGCTCTTGTTGGCGGCCACGCCAGATAGATAGGTGTTGAGGGCAGTGATGACGCCGGCCCGGTTGGTCCAGTTATGGGAGCTCTGGGCGCTGACGTCGAGATCGACAAAGTAGGCACGGGTGACGGGGATGTGGGCTGGAGGGCATCGATCGTGCAGAATGACGAGGCCCAGCGACAGCACGCCGGCAAAGACGGCCAACGCCAGCACGCCGCAGACGAGAATGGGGATGGCACCGATGGCGAGATACTTCCACAGGGGGCTCGTGTGCTTGCGCGATTCGCCCAGCTCCTTCTCCATGGTGCGTACATCGGGGATTTGTTCATAGCCCCGCTTCCATGTGGACATTTCCATCATTTTATGGTCTTTAACCTGTTCCCTACAAGATGAGGGGTTTTAGAAACGATTTAAAATTAATTCCAATGGTGAAGGGAGATCATGGAGCGTAAAAAAGAAAATCCGGTGCGGCAAATCAAGCGTACCTTGAGGGACGAAGGTTTGATGCTGGGGGAGCTGTCGAACCAGAAGAGAGAAGCCAATACCACGGCACGACAACTACGCGGCTCCTTCCGCAGCTCGACTTCTAGTTTGCGTTCGTTCTCCGCTGCCAAGCAACCAGATCAGAAGGAATGTAAAATAGTTTCTTTTGATTTTCTCTTTACAAGTAGCGGAGAAATGAATTGATCTGCAACTTTCACGACAAGATGGAGAAGGAAAGCGCTTCGGACCTGCCCACCCTCTTCCCGCCTGCCCGCTTCGGGGTGGTGGAGAATGGGGTCTACCGATCGGCCGTGCTGCGCCCGCCCAACTTTGCCTACGTCAAGCAGCTACGGCTGCGCACGGTCGTGCGCCTTTCGCCTGAGGTCCCCAACAAGTACATCTCAGCCTTCTACGAGGAAAATGGCGTGCGCATCATCCACTTGGGTTTGAAGGCGCTTGAGATCTCCAAGGAGCGCGTCACAACCAACGCATCAGAGACGAGTACGCTGCTTACCGAAGAGGTGGTGAAGGAGGCCCTCGAAATCATCCTCGACACGCGTCACCATCCGCTGCTACTCGTTTGCAGCTCGGGCTGCCACCACACGGGGATAGTGGTGGCCTGCCTGCGAAAGCTGCTCGACTACAACCTCACCTCCATCTTGCAAGAGTACCGCGACTACGCGCTCTCCAACACCCGCGCCATCAACGAGCAGTTCATTGAGCTGTTCGACACCGACCTCGTCACCCTGCCGCCCGCCGAGCGTCTCCCCTCCTGGTTCCTCGACTGGCGACGAATGAAGAAAGAGGAAGAGGAAGAAGCCGTCGCCACCCCTGCCGCCATTACTGTCCGACACTGATTGCAAACCCCCCTTTCTTCTTCTCCTCCTCCATCATCTTCATCTCCCCAGTCCCTCTGTGTGACCTATGCGGCGTGGGCAGCGAGTCCTTGGAGTAGAGCCGAGACCAAGAGGTGTTTGGGGTTTTGTGGGGGGGGGGGGCAGTTGTTGTCTACTTGCGGCCGCCCTTCCTTCGGCGAGCCTGGGCGCCCTTGCTCTTGCTCTTGGCCTTGGGCCCGGTGAGGGCCGCCTTGGAGATCTCCTCCGACAGCCGATTGGGATCGTAGAACAGCGACCGCGTGAAGAACGTCGTGAACCCACCTGCCCTCACCCCCCCCCCCCAAACCACCAATCCGCCGCCACGGTTAAGACACGAAGGAGGAGGGGCGAGAGGGGGGGAGTGGGGGAGGGCGTAGGTACCCTTGGGAAGGAGGGCCTGCCGGAGGAGGCCGTCCAGCTGTTGCCTGAGGGCGGCGATCTCGCGCTGCTTCTTGATGCTCTCGTCCTTTGTCTCCTCGTCCTCCGACGACAAACTGTAGTCGATCGTGGTCAGGCCAGGCAACAACGCCACCCACACTCATCGTCGTCACCATGGAGGGGAACGGGTAGTGAGGGGGGGAGGTAACGTACATGTCGTCGTCGATGTCGATGTCCATCTCCTCGGCGGCCTGCTGGAACCAGTCCTTCTTGCTCTTCTTCTTGCGGACCTCGTGCACGACGGCGTCGAGCTTTCGCGCCAGGTTGACGCGCTTGGCCACGCCCGGCAGCAGACCGCGATCGATCACGAACGGCTCCACCTCGCGACCTGCGACCACCCAGCATTAGCGCGCGCGCGCGCGCGCAGAAACACGACGACAAGGGGAGGCGCGCACCGTGGCGGAGAACGGAGCAGATCTGGCGGTAGGTCTTCATGTCCTCGGGCCCGACCAGCATCACGCTGAGGCCGCTCGCCGCAGCGCGAGCCGTACGGCCGCTACGGTGCACGTATAGCTGTAGCGCGCGTCAGCCGCGTGTGAAGAGAGTGTGAAGAGAGTGTGTGTTGGGGGGGGGGCATGCCTCGGCAGTTCGCGGGAGCTGGTAGTGGATGACGTGGTCGACCAGGGGAATATCGAGACCGCGAGCCGCCACATCGGTGGCGATCAAGATGGACTCGCTCGAGTTGCGGAACCTATCACGCCACACACACACACACACACACACACACACACACACACACACACACACACACACACACACACACAACACGTTTGAGGGGGGGGGAAAACAGAGAAAGCGAAAGGGGAGGTGAGGAAGCACGTTGGGGATTGAGGGGGGGGGGGTTGGGAGGGAGGGGGTTACCGTTCGAGGTTCTTGAGGCGCTGCCGCTGCTGCATGGAGGCGTGCAGGCCCCACGCGGGCACGTTGAGGAGCCCGAGGATGGGGACGAGGCGCCGGATGCAGGAGATCGAGTTGCAGAACACCAGCGTGCGCCCCTTGTGCTGCTGCGAGAAGTAGTAGAGGTAGTAGTCCTATCGTGCGACCCGCACAACACACACACAAGTGGCAAAGTCAGTGCCACTAGTCTCTCGAGCGAGTGTCGACACGTCGACTGGCGCTGCGAGAGAATGGAGAAAAGAGAGAGGGAGAGGGAGAGGGAGAGACCTTCTCTTCGTTGAGGCACTGGATGACGGCCTCCTCGAGAGTGGAGACGACCACCTTCTTGGTGGTGAGGTCGATCACCTTCCTCTCGCGCTCGAAACCGACCAGCTTGGACACCTGGGCTGTGTGGACGTAAATAAGAAAATAAAAAATAGCAATAAAATAAAATCAATTTCAAATAGAACTGAAGGAGGGGAGGGGAGGGGGAAAGTACCGAGGGCGTTGACGGCGGCCCTGTTGCTGGGCTTGGGCCCGAGCTTCGTTCGGCCCTGGGCCGCGATGGTGAGCGTGGCCGAGAAGATGAACGTCTGTCGCTTGAACTCCTTCTCGGGCTCGCTCGGCACCGTGCTCGTCTCCGCTTCATCTCCGTTTGCCTCCTCCTCGTCGTCGTCGTCGTCTTCTTCTTCTTCTTCTTTCACCTCAGCTTCGTCTTCGTCGTCGTCTTCGTTCTTGATCTCGTCCTCTTCGATTCCACCCACAGGAACGCTCTCTTCCTCATCATCGTCGTCCTTCTCCTCTTTGATCTCCACGTTCTCCTCCCCATCCTCCTCATCCTCTTCGCCCTCCTCCTTCATGTTCTCGAAAACATCTTCTTCGTCGTCTTCGTCGTCTTCATTATCATCGTCGTCCTCCCTTTCGCCGTTTTTGATTTCTCCTTCGGTCGGTGGCAGCACCTTCCTCAGGTCCTGCACGCATAGAGACAGCACAAGCCAAAAATAAATAAACAAATTTAAAATCGATTATAATAAATGAAATTAAATTAAATAACGCTCGAATAATAAAAGGATGAGTGTCCCGGCACGCGTGTGTGGCTGGGACTGGGGATCGGAGGAGGCGCGGCAGCGATACCGGGGTGGAGGGCAGGACGATGAGCTCGCGGCTGGAGGGATGCTGGATGAGGGTGAGGATGGACTTGAGCTCGCGGAAGTGGCCCGTCTCCACCATGCGGTCGGCCTCGTCGATCACCAGAAACTCGAGACCCGTGAAATCGCCCAGGAACGGGTCGCCCTACACATCGCAGAGCGCACCATCAGCGACATTGCCACGTCAGACATGCGTGTGCGTGTGCGTGTGCGTGTGCGTGTGCGTGTGCGTGTGCGTGTGCGTGTGCGTACAGTGTTGATGAGCTCCCACAGACGACCGGGAGTGGCGACGACGATCTCGGGCTTCTTGGACAGGAGGCGGACCTGCTTCTGCGGCGCGAGGCCGCCGATGACGGGCACCACGGTGATGGGCGTGTGCTTGGCGATGAGCTTGAGCTGGTCCGAGACCTGAACCGCCAGCTCGCGCGTCGGTGCGAGCAGGAGGGCCTTGAGCCGCCGGTCCTTCTCCGCCCCTTCCCGCTGCTCCTGCTCGCGCTTCTTCGTGAGCTTGTGCAGGATGGGCAGCCCGTACGCCAGCGTCTTGCCCGAGCCCTGCGCACACGCAATGGCACCATCACGCAAGCGTCAGTGATCACGACACACGCCACGCGACACTGGTGGGGTTCAATACCGTCTCGGCTACGCCGACGACGTCCTTGTCCTCGAGCAGGGCGACGGTGAGGGCCTTCTCCTGGATGGGCGTGGGCGAGAAGAACTTGTACTCCTTGATGGCCTCCATCAGCGTCGGGTGGAGGTTGAAGTGCTGCCACGACTTGAGGCGGCCCCACTTCCTCTTCCAGTCCTCGACGCTGGTCGTGGGCACGATCGCCGGCACGTACTCCTTGGCCTTCTTCTCTTTTTCCCTCTGTTGCTGGCTCTTCTTGTTCGCCGCCTTCGCCACGTCGCTGTTGGCGTCCTTGCCCGCCTCCACCTTCTTGTTCTTGTTCCTCTTCTTGGCCGCCCCGGCGGTCGCCGGCGCCTCGGCCTCGTTCACGGCGGCAGCCGTCGCCGCGTCATCAGCGTTGGGCGCCTCGGGGCCGCTTGCGTCTTGCTGGCTCTTCGGCTGCCGGGCGGCCTTCTGCTCGGCGGCCTTCCTCTTCTTCTTGGCGCGCTTCGACTCGGCGCCTTCCGTTGCCACGGTTGGCACGGCCTGCTTGTCTTCCTCCTTTGCCTCATCCTGTCACGCAAACATTAAAGTAATAATATTTTAATCGTTCAAAAATAAAATCGCGAGTAGCAGAC
This sequence comes from Acanthamoeba sp. SK_2022b, assembly GCA_027943245.1. Classification (NCBI taxonomy): domain Eukaryota; phylum Discosea; order Longamoebia; family Acanthamoebidae; genus Acanthamoeba; species Acanthamoeba sp. SK_2022b. The sequence continues at coordinate 16,016 of JANDJZ010000006.1, read as the reverse complement.
TAAATCGGTAAATCTCAATTCGAAAGTGAAAGATTGAGAGCCGTACGGTGACCGTGGTCTCTTTGCTTCCTCTCTTCCTCTTTTTGTTGCCCTTCTTGGCAGGCTGGGCCTTTGGCGCGGCAGCAGCGGCAGGCTTACTGGGGAGGAGATGAGAGATGTCGGAGGCATCCAGCTCTTCAAAGGACACGAGCCCAGCTTCACCGCGCAAGGCGTCATCGATCGGGACCGTCTTCCACTTCAGCTTTGTGAAGGGATTGCCGCTAGCGGCACCCTCAACTCCAGATCCCTCGGAATCGGCTTTCTTCTTGTTTTTGCCTTTGAGATTCAATACCCACTGTCTGGAAGCGCCTCCCCTCTGCTTCGGCATGGTCGTCGAGCTGTGGTATCTGATCCAACGAACGTCAATCACAAGAGCGGAGTGCCTGTTGCGAGATTTGCCAAAGCAAAGACAGAAAAACAGCAGAAATGCGACATTTTTGGAATATTCAAATCCTTTTATTTTCTTTTCTTATTCATTTTTCTTTGCTTGGCAATTCTTGATATGGCGGACGATAAGGTTGTTGTGACCTACGGAGACACGACACTGTACGAGTCTGATGTTGATCTCCTGCGACCAGGCCAGTGGCTCAATGACTCTGTCATTTCCTTCTGGTTCGAGTACTTTCTGTCCCCCCCCCCCAATGGCCTTTTCTTTTGTTTTTATCTCATTGAACGACGCAGATACCTGGCCAGAGAGCGCTTCAAGGATCATCAAGAGGTCCTCTTCGTAGACCCCTCTGCCATGTTCATGATCAACTTCTCTGATGGTATGCCCTAGCTTGTCCACGCCGCCGTGTGCGTGTCTGCGTACGCCTTTTTTTGATGAAGACACGCGCAGACGTGGACGAGGTACGTGAGTCGATGGCAGCGCTGGAGCTGGGGAAGAGGTCCATGATTGTGATGCCCATCAACGACAATGACCGCATCGATCGCGCAGGCGGCACCCACTGGTACCTCCTCTCGCCGTGTTGATTGGGCTCTGTGTACGGCGTGTCTTAGACCCGCCTTTACCAGGACCCTGCTTGTCTATACCAAGCGAGATGGCAAGTTTAGGCACTACGACTCCTTCGCTACGCAGAGCACGGTTTGCACGGCGGCCAAGCGCACGGCCAAAATGGTGAGCGTGCCTCAGTGTCGTGCTGCCACACGCCAATCTCACGCACGGTTCACGTCTATTTCCAAAAGATGCACGCAGTCCTTGGCGGCAAGGGCGAGCCTATCGTGGAGGCTGTACACACTCCACAGCAACGCAACGGTGCTGGTATGACCCTTTGCTCCGCATGCCTCTTCACGCGCGGTTTATTCCATTTCTTATTCATTTAGACTCATAGTTTTACATTTACCAAGTTAGATTTATTGACACGCATCAGATTGTGGTGTGTTTGTGTGCGCGGTGAGTAATGATGTCGTAGGCGAGTTCCTAGGCAAACTGGCTGCAGGCGGTCTGTGCCAACGTCTCGGCGCAAGCACCGGCAGTGCAACCCGTGCTGAGATAAAGCATGCCCTTGACCTCATTGCTAAATGACAAAAGAAACAACTACCAACGGGACACCTTTTGCCACTACAAGAGCAGGTGGCCGTAGCACCCTTCAAGGTCAATGTCAGCACAATTAAAACGACATGAGGTCAAAGTTCCCATAGAAGGTCAATGGCAATCTCATCTTCAAGTCTTCATGAACACTTCCAATGATCAATCAGTATGCTTTGTACTGCTGGTGCTGCTGGCCTCCGTCTCCTGAACCAGCATACAGTACTGGCCTTCGCCCTACTGTTAACGCATTTGAACTCACCTGGTCCATTTGCTTGGATTGGTGCGCAGCAGGAGCTCGTTTTTGCTTGGTGTACATATACATGTAACCACATACACACGACAAACAAGATTACACTACTTCTATGCCACTGTCAGCCTCATTCCAACCTCGCATGCTTGTGAGCAGTGAACTCCCAGCATCCACCTGTTTCCCGGGCAGGGCGCTCTATCGTGTACGACCCAAGTTTCTTTGCGTAACACGCACTTGCAGCTAAATTGTCAATATGTACACCGCTGTCTCACGGTTTGTCGTGTGTATGTGGTTGGATGCAGCAAGAACTCTTTTGCATCACGGTTGATCAGCCAAGGAGGGAGTGGCAGAGAGCAGCCCGAGCAGACAGCCGCAGGTTGGGGTCCTTGCGTGTCAGCTGCCACACGAGATCCAGAGCTTCTGGGCAGAGCAGCTCCAGCCTGGGGGCAAACTCGCCTCTAAGAAAAGGGCTAATCAGCAACGCTCTACACTCTTGATGTGTGGCATGTTGCGTGTTGCGTGTTGCGTGCAAGAGAGAGAGAGAGAGCACGCACTCAGGGAACAGTTCCTGCACACGGTTGAAGAGGCAGTCACACAACTCGGTCCACCTTGCGGAGGAGCTGCGCTCATCTTGAGCTGTTGCCATTTGATGGTCGAGAAATTGAGTGAGCCGGTCCGTCTCACGCTGGCACCAAGTGAGGTTGAGGAAGAGGAGCATCTCCAAGAGGATCACCCCGAAGGAGAACATGTCGCTCGCCGTGCTGATGCATGGTGCCTTTCCTCTCAGTGGCGAACCCACTCTGCAGCGGAAAGCTGTGTTAGAGTAGTGGCCACAATACGCGGTTAAGCTCCGTCGGCCATGGAACTGGGTAGGAGTCAGCATCTCGGAATATACTCATGTGCAACGTAGCCCGGTGTGCCTCTGAACTCGTAGCCGCCTTCTTCCCGCACCGAGCGCGCAAAGCCAAAGTCGATCACCTTCACTTTGAAATCCCCTGCTCCCCTCACGGACCAACTTAATGCAACGCCTCCTCAAACGGCAAGGAACAGATAGCGCGCACCTTTCGATGCTGCCGGATGCACCAGTATATTCTCGGGCTTGAGGTCTGCATGCACCAGCTGCATCGCGTGTATGTACTGCAGCGCCTAACGTGTGTTGAAAGCGCCAAGGCATTGAGTATTTCCATCATTAGGGCGCAAAGCACGTGGACGAACCTTGAGTACCCGTCTGGCGTATTGCTTCAGTTCGTCCATGGTCTCGGGGTAGTACCGCCCCACATTTGGTTGGTACTCTAGCTCGAGCATCAACCGGGATTCGGAGCAGTGTCGCAGCTGTAGAGTGTGGGGCGTTCCATTCACTCCCAGGATTTGATACGCCCTCACCTCGCGCTGGTAGAGCTTGCTCCCAACGTTGGGGTCGCAGTAGGTCTTGCGCACAATGTTCTCTCCTCCAACTTGCACGAGTTCTACGATGGACGTGCTCGTCTGTGGTGCGATGGTAAAAACTCCCACAGTGTCCAGAAAGCCAGCAAAAAGCACCTCGTGAAGCATATCTGAACTGTAGGCGTTCCCCTTAGGGTCTCTATGGTGGTCACTACGATGCGTCACCTTTCTAGACGTGCATTGGTTGCTTAAATGGCAGGCAAAGGTAAAAGGGTGAGGTACGTACGTTGCATCTGCAACTGGCGAGTGTTGAGCCAGGCGCGCAAGGGGCGAAGGCAGCAACGTTACCGGGCTACACGGGGCTGAAATTCCTAAATGAGAGATCTCTGAGGCTGTCGGATCATAAGAGGTGTAGGAAGAGTACCTTTGGGTTGGATCTGTCCGTGCCCTATGCCAGGGTCGGGAGCTTGGCTCAAAGCTGTTTCCACTGAAATGTTACATAAGAAAAGATTGCCATTGGAAGGTGGCACAAACCTTGCTCGAGTAGATTGGTAGCGTGGACTGTCCACTTGACGTTGTAGCGCTGTCCCTCATACGCAAAGACTAAGTCATTGCCCACGAACGCGTACGGAAATACCTCCCAGTGTCGCTGACCACCTCTGTGGTTGAAGAGTTGTGCACCGGGGAACACCTCCGATAGTTTTGTGTTGCGAGGTACCACCAAGGTTTCCCCATCTAAATTGATCTTCTCTAGCGTAACGAAGGTGAGATCCTTCTCCATCGCGTTTGTAGTGGCAATGTGGGTTTGGCGCCATGGTTTTGTCGACCCTTTCCGTGCGGAATGTGCGGCAGGTAGAGGGGACAGACAGAAAGCTTTGGAGTTATCGGGTACTCCGCGGCACGGCAGGCGGCCACGTTGGCCGTCCGGCAAAGCGGTTAACATCCACTCCGCTAGAGAGAACGCCGTATAGGGTGCCTCATGCGCACTTGAACGAGATGGACGAATCCATGTGTGCTCACGTAGAGAGGCGCATTGACGGGGGGGGGGAAGAGCTAAGGTACTGCTCAACCTCCCCGCTGTTATGGAGTCTGCACCAAGAGCGAGGTCGGCCTGCACAGCCTCCGCATATTAGGTCCACAACTAAATAATTGATAGGGTTAACGCCAGTTTTCTTTGGCTCCTTGGCTCATGTCTGCATGCTGGTGGTGCCGCGGAGCTGGAGCTCAAAGGCAGCAAGCTGCTTGAGGAAGCCGACGTTGGGTTTGCTCACCGGCCGCTTGCTTCGGACAAAATCGTAAGCCTCTCGTAACGACATGCCCTGGGGGCATTAGACGTGTGAGCGAGCGTTCCGAGTGCGCGTAACGTGTAAGGACAGGCAAGGCACCTCGACTTTCATGAGATAGGCGATGGCTATCGCCACGCTACGACTGATGCCTGCGCAGAGTTCAAACGTGTGAGCAAGATGCAGCGTTGTTTGCAGGATATGCCCAGCGAACCTTGAGCGCAATGGACGAGCACCGCTTGAGAACGCTTCTTTGCCTTTTCTGCATGGTCACACATTGAGTAGGTCAGCAGGGAGGGCCAGGTCGCCACACGTGCTCACACGTGTGATAACCACGAACCAATGAAGGAGATCGAGTCATCAAAATAGTCGGCGATGCTGTCGCAATAGTTGTCCAGAACTGGTATTCTGATTGGCCATATGACACATAGAAAAAGAAGATGATGAGACATGCATGCAGGCTCGCGCGTCAAGGATGATGTACCTGAGGTATTCCTCGATCTTGACATCTGGAAAGAGAACACTCGCCAACGGTTCCTCGGTCTCTTCTTCTTCTTCTTCTTCCTCCTCCTGTCCTTTCTCTTTCTCGTTTTCGTGCTCCGTTGCCGATATCGTCGACGATAAAGATGACAACGATGACGAAGATGACAACGATGACTCTGACGTGGTCGACGCTGGTCCAGAAGGTGATCGCAACGATGGCAAAGATGACGACGGCAACGACGTGGTCGCAGCCGACTCCGAAGGAGACGATGGTGAGGGCCTTCCGTCCTCTTCCACCTGTTCTGTCTTGCAACCTTCGGTAACAGCTTCAACGCGCTGCCGCTTCCTGGGTCGCTTCTCCCACAGGTTGGAGCGGTCGGGCGTGCAGTTGACGACGCGCCCGATACGGAGCGCCGAGAGCGCCAGCGGGTTGCACGCGGCCCCGTAGTCGCCCAGATACAGGAAGTCGTTGATCAGCCTGCTGGGCCACTTGCACGGGTCGCATTTGATGTACTTGGAGGCCGACGCCAGCGAACGCACGGGCCGCGCGGCCGGGGCAGTGCACCCCGTGGCTCTGCATGCCTCGTTCGTGCACGTTGCAGTAGAGGCGGGGGCGGCCGGTGTCGGTGACGTTGTCGATGATGATGTTGATGACGAAGACGAAGACTGCGACGTGGGAGAAGAGGACGAACGCGAGGCGAGCGAGGAAGCGAGGGGGACCTTGTCCTCGCGGGGCATCTGGGAGTAGTACTCCTGCAGCTTACGTGTGGCGTCACGGAAGAGCGGCTCCTCGCGCTTGGCGGTGATGCTCGACACGCAGAGGTAGGGATACTTTTGCTTGAAGCTCACAAACCCACCTGTGCGAAGGTGAACGATGAGCTGCGGGCGCTGCAGACCGTAAAAGCAACGGAGCGCAAGAGTGATAGTAGCACCATCGATGATCCAGACGTCGACGATGTGCTTCATGCCCGGCGCGCTCTTGATCACATCCATGAACTCAAGGCCTGCGAGCGAGGCGACACTGTGAGTAGGAGGCCAAGAGCGTAGGGACGAGCTTGGGAGCGGGAGAGGTCCGTGCCCTTGGATTGGCGGGATCTGCTCACATCGGGCGAGAGTGGCATGGAGTCACCAGCGCCGTCAGTCAGTGGATCGTCGAGATCAGTGACCACAAGCACTCGAGTGAACCACTGGCCATCACACCGATGGAGGAGAATAGATAAGACAGGTGCGTGCGCGCGTTATGTGCGTGCGCACGCGGTAAAGGTACAGTTCGTTCTAGCCTCTGCATTTCCTTATAAAACCGAATGGCCTTGTGGCGCTTCGACTCTACCATGGCACACGGACGACAAACACACGAGGGAAGGGGTGAGCGGTGTTGCATTTCTGTCGTGCGCCAGTAGTGGAAACGAACCTGACGGGTCGGTGCTGAACGGAAAGTGCACGGCGCCACGAAGGTGGCACGCACGAAAGCACTCAAGGGACCGAATGTCTGCGAGCAGCAAGCTGACAGGGACGACGTGTCAACGGCGATTTGTGCAGAATCAAGAAAAAGATAGAGGGGGTACTCGTCGTAGCCGCAGGCGATGAGGTCGTAGATTCCATCTGGGCTCAGGGAGGTGCTCTTACGAGCCTCATCATCTTCGGTCAACATGATGGGCGTGAGGGAAGTGCGGTCTGCACCACAAGTCGCTTGCGTAGTCTCAATGATGGAAGGCAGCAACGATCGTTCGGCAGAGATGCGCACCTCACTTTCCCAGACCAAGGAAAAGAAAACAATAAAAAACAATGAAATTCAAAGAAAGAAAGGGCAAAAGCTTTCTGGCAAGATGGATGAGCGGGTGATACAAAGCCTAATGGCTGTGATGCGAGGGGGTGCTGGTGGAGTGGCCGACGCGTCGGGGCAGCGGCAGCAACAGCAGCAACAGCAGCAACAGCAACAACAGCAGCAGCAAGCTTATTTGCAGCAGCAGATGGCCTTACAACAGTTTGCAGCCCTACTTACAGCCTACCCTGCGCTCTTCTCCTCCGTCGACCCCCAAATCGCGGCTGCGCTTCAGTGGCAGGTAATCACCAAATCGATTTTCAAGACGTGCGCCGCAGCTTACGACTTTTGAACACTTCAGCTTGCGGCAGGCATGCTGCCGCTTGAGCAGCTTCAGCAACTTCAGCAGCTCCAGCCTCAGGCAGCGCAGCAATTGCAACCACTAGGCCAGGCCCACGAGCAGCCAGGGAGCGATGAAGCTGTCGGCGCTAGAGCACCTCACGCGCAACAGCAACACCAGCAAGCCATGGACATCGACCACGCCAGGCAAACGACGCAGTACTACCCCTCGGTTGCTGGAAAGCGAACAAGCGAACTGCATCCAAAGCCGCAGCAACCGCATTACAACCATCAACCCCAACAGCAGTCCATCCTTCCGCGGCCTGATCCCTTCACGACGAGCTCCCCGGCTCCAGCCACTACCAACTCATCTTCTAAGCACGCTGCCACCTCGAGCAAAGTCAGCCACTCACCACAAACTCAGCCATCATCTTCATCCTCTACTTCTACTACTTCCACACATTCAGCTTCGCCCTACACAAACCCACCCGTCGCCTTCGCCAGCCCTCCCTTTCCCATCCCCGATCCAGAACAGTTCCTCCTTCAACACTTTCATGTAAAACTTCAACCACCCAAGTGAGTCCAATAGCAGCAACTACGGCCTTAGCCTCGTGGAGCTCCCTGGCGCGGACATAATCTGGCGTTTTCCCGCGCTTTTGGCGTGGTTGGATTTTCAGGGTGTGAGTTTGCAGATTGTCGTGGAGGGTTCGCTGAGGAGCGGTGAGCCTCTCGGCCCTAGGATGGAAAACGAACAGATGAAGCTGGAGGGGGACGACAGGGGCTTGAAGAAGAGAAAGCGCGAAGATGACGACGCTAGTGAAGATGAGATTAAATCCCTCCAGCCTGGTTCGATTGGACCATTTTGGTCCTCCTTGGCCACAAACACCTCCGGCCTTCCGTCTTCAGGTGCGTCCTCTTGTGTTGCATTCACAAACGCACGTTTTACTCAGCTATTCTTGGTGGAAGCTGCAGGGCCAATCAAGCTAGAGAATGAAGATGAAAGCCCTTCAATTCCCCTCGTCGAGCAGGAGCTACCCATACCTCAACAAACCGAACCTTCAAACCTCTCAGAACGGAACCAAGAGGAGATGGTGACAGTCCAACAAGGCACTGGCGAGCAGGTGGCTGTGCAGCACGAGCCCTCTTCGCACAGCACTGCCGCTACAGTACCAGAGACAACTGGACACGTCAGCAAGAGTAACCAGAGAAACAAACGACGAAGGCGCCGCGACATGCTCACTGATCTCCTCGACGGCGGGTACTGGCAGCCCGCGCCTGCCGATCGCCCTCTACCGTCAGGAGCCGTTGAGGAACAGCAACCGCTTCAGCAAGCTGACACCGACAGCAGACTGCCGGCAGAGGAGGCGAAGTCAGACGCCAGGAGAAGGAAGCGGCAAAAGCGGCAGCAAGAGGAGAAGGGCAAGGAGCGCGTAACGGAAAGCCAAGACGACGACCAGGCCACCAGCAGCGGCCAACAATCCGTTCCCAACGGCAATGCTATGGCCCAGGAGAGCGCAGACATGACCGTGGACGCGGAAGCTACCGTGTTGCCTGAGGTAGACGCCCTGGACGACAACAGCGACAGTGACAGTGACAGCCCCAACGGTAAACCCCAGCGCCAGGTGCCGTCCGCGAGTGCGGAAAGGGTAACAGTCAAGGACATCTATGGCGGACTGGATGGCGACTATTGGAAGGCATGCAACTCCTCGTTCCAAGGCCTTAATATTAGTGGGTGATGACGTTGGTGATGCCGGTGCAGACCATGAGCAAGAGGAGGAAGGCCAAGGGCGATTTCCTTGATTGGAGCGTGTTTGTCGAGGACGGCGAGGACAGCGAACAAGTGGATGCCGAGTTCGTTCCCGGCATGCCCGTGTACACGAGAGGTGCGCCACCCACTGCACGGCATCTTGTCTCACTCTTCTCACACATCTTATCTTAGAGGACATGGAATTGAGTGATGCCAGCTCAGACTGGAGCGACCCCGATGACTTTATCATGGTGAGAAGTGACAGCATGACCGACGAGGCCGATGCGGAGGGCGAGGAGGAGAGCTTTGACGAAGCCGATGACCTTGAAGATGTGGGGGGAAATGACGGAGACGGCCATCGCCTGCCAGGCTCTCGTCTACTCGAAGGACAGACACATTACAGCCCGCGGAAGGCAGCGACCGACAAGCGCAAGGCAGTCAAGCTCAAAATTCGCACCATCGGCGGGGTTCGCGGCATCGACTTCTTCTGTCGCAGCAGCATCCAAGTGTGGTACTGCACCCGCACTCTTCATCCGCACCTTCATGCCATGGCGCGAGCTAAATGACTGTGCGACAGGTCGGCGGATAAGGTCAGGGCGTGGGTGCAGCGCTACCAGAACCCCAACGGATACTACTACCGTCTCACGGGTACCTAATCCATGCTTTCATTGTTTTTTATGGTTTACTTTGTCCAGTGCCTGATCCATCTATGACTTTCCAACGCGTGCATTCAAGATCCTGGGCTCGTGCAAAGGCAGGGCACGTTCACGATGGAGGAGAAGCAGGCCTTCTTGCGCCGATACGAGGAGTTTCGCAGTAACGACTGGCGCGTGGGCACCAACTGGGGCGTGTTTGCTCTGGCCGCGGGCCTCGAGAACCGGTACATCGACCAGGCTGCCTCTCTGTGATCTGTGATCTGTGATCTGTGATAACACCTCGTCTTATGAGGCTAATGACACCCGCGTATTTTGCAACGCATGCAGTGTTGGCTACCAGTGCAGCTCTCATTACAGGCGCCTTCTTGAGGAGGGAGAGTTGGACGACCCCTCCTACGAAAAGTAATCACGCCCGTGAGACTCACGCACCCGCATACAGCTCAACATGCGTTTATTGTGCTGCAGGGACCCGGCGACAGGCAAGGTCAAGCAGACCTACACCATTATTGGCGGCCGTGACATCGACCAGAGCCTTAACGCTCTGCGCGACGTGTGGGACACGCCGGAGCTGCAACAGCTCGAAGAGAAAATCGACGCGCTGGTGTGTCGCTACCACCCCACTCTCTACGCCAAATACATGAGTGCGGCCTATTCCAAGGTACGCCACCTACGGTTTCCCTCTGGTGTATCCCTCGCCCTGAGATCCTCAACCCGTCACCCGCATCAGCGCTGGAACGCCGTGCTCATCCGACGAGGAGACCGAAGGCGCAGACACAGGCAGCGACGCATACCACAACACGACGACGCCGATGGCGGTGGCGACGGGACTGCCCACCCAGGACTCGAGGCGGAAGACACGAGCGTCGCGTGGAGCGGAGTGTCCAGACCATCACGAGCCGACCAGGCCAGCATGAGTCGTCCGCCTTCTTCTTCCATTTTGAGTCACGTGACCGTGCTAGGTACGACTGGACTTGTTCATTTCCATTCGAATCATGAGCGATGACCGAATTTCAACTTCAACTTCAATCAAGGCCGTGAGCGTAGCCGAAACGGCCACCAGGGGCCAATGCTTGATGACGAAGATGATGGTGTCAATGAGGACGAGCTGCTTGATGTTCACGGCCTCTTTGGTTGGCCAGCGCCCCAATCCGTACCGCCTCCCTCTCAACTGGCGATGATGAGCGAACATTGAGTGGTTACTCCCGCTGTGCAGAGGCGCACGGTGCGAGCTAAGCTACAGCACAGCTCGTTCCGTTCATCGCAACGGCGGAGAGAGGCCGACCAGAAGCGCGCGCAACGTAAAGAGGCGACGCGCAGACGACTCAGCGGCGGATCACCTGCCACAAACGCTGGCCCTGCCCTCGCAGCTCACTACTCAACACCTCACAATGCCCAGGCAAGTCGCTTCGCCATCTCGTCTTTCGTGAGATTGTCCTTGTCACCACCTTCTCATTTCTGGGCGCATCTCTGTAGGCCGGCCCCGATTACATACTCGACTTGACCGAGGGTACCACCAAGTACATCCCAGCAACACCCGAGCCCCAGCCCAGTCAGCGCGCGCCATCCCCATCGGATCGCCCTCAGCCCCGGGTACGCACGCATGAAGCCTTGGCTGCCGAGACACGCATGCAGCCTTGGCTGCTGAGACTTGTGAGTGCGCCGCGTTTGGGTTATTCGCAGCAAACCGCCGGACCAGTGCAACCCCAAGAGGAGCTGGATACGTTCGAAGAATTCGATGCGGACACCAACCGCCTGCTGCAGGACCTGCGAACGGCCCAGCAGAGCGGCCGGCCTGTTTTCTTCACTCCCTCTGCTCCACGTTTCCCTCGCTCTGTCTCACTTCAGTACGTCACACGCAGACTTGGAACACACAAATACACAAATACACACACACACACACACACACACACACACACACACACACACACACACACACACACACACAAGACGGTGCAAAGCATCGGTGGCATAACGAACCTTCGATGGAGACGGGCTTCTTGGCGTGCGCGGCGGCCCACTTCTTGTGCATGGTCATCAGCTCGGTCAGCGTTCCGGACAGGGAGTCGGACAGGATCTGTCGATCGGCGATGACAGCGCAGCAAAAACTCACTTAGCGGTGGTGGTCGCCAGCGGTGCGCTTGACGCGCGCCATCAACGGGCCCTGTGTGTGTCCGAAGGGGGTTTGGTGAAGGGAAGGGGGGAGGAGGTACCTGAGCGTAGAAGCTCTTCTCTTCGAGGATTTGGCGGTACTGGCGCTTCCTCGAGCGGACGGGCTTGTCGGCCTCCTTGCCGTTGGCTCCGGCGGCGGTGGCGGTGGCGGCGTCGTCGTTGTGGAAGCAGAGCTGGATGAGGCACTCGGCGAGGGCCTGCACCTGCTCGGGGTGCTTGGTGACGTTGATGTTGAAGTTGGCCTCGAGCAGCTCCTGCCACCGGCCGTAGCCCGCGGCGAGCAGCCACGACTTGAGGATCTTGACCTGCTTGGCATTCCACGCGCCCGAGAGGCGCTCGCGTCGCACCTGCAGCGTCTCCCTGATCGGGCCCTTGCCGGGCTGGCCCTGCTTCTGGCCCTTGCCGCCGGCCTCGGACGGGCTCGAGCCGTCGCTGTCCTCCGCCTCGTACTCGGAGGCCTCCTCGCCCTCGTCCTCCGCCACGGGCTTGACCGCGCGGTGCCCGCGTCGCCCGCGCTCCTGGCCCATCCGCTGCACCTGCGTGCGCGTGCGCTTGCCGTCGCCCACCTCGGCCTGCAGCTCGATCAGCCGCTCGCGCTCCTGCGTTCCACGCGCCACGCGCAACAGGTCAGACTCCACCACGGGCCGAGGAGACGCTGCGCTGGGGTGGGGTGAGGGAACCTTTTCGGTGAAGGACTTGTGGACGATGAGCTTGACGAGGAAGGCGTGGAGTTCGCGACCAGAGTGGGCGGCCTGGTAGGCGTAGGAGGCCGAGCGGGACAGCATGCCCTCCTTGACCTCCTCGACCAGGGTCGTGATGTCCCGGATGAACTCCTCGCGCTGGGCCTCGGTCTCGACCTGTCCGGCCGCCACGCGCGCCGCCAGCGACTTGGTGGTCTTCATCTCGGGCAGCACCTTCTCCCAGAAGTTGTCGTCGTCGAGGTTGATGTCCATGTCGCTCGACGACGTGGCGTAGGTCACCTTCGACAGGCCCTTGAACGCGGCCGCGGCTCCCTTCTCCTCCGTGTCTCGGTCTGCACTCCCCGCCCCGCGCAGAGATGAGCTCAGAGGACACACGCACACAACGTGTGAAGGGGACGCGCCATATACCGTATTGGATGGTGTGAGCGCGCCCGAGGATGGAGTGGATGTCCTCGTTGAGCATGACGTGCTCCTGCCGCTTCTGCTCCTCGGCATCTTCCTGGAAGAGGTGGTAGGCGCCGTACTTGAGCAACTTGTCGATGTCCTCCTTCTTCATTTCGTCGTCGTCGTTCATGATGGCGCTCTCTAGACCCAGCTTCTTGGACACGATGTCGAGCATGTAGCTCTCGTACGTGTTGCGGGTCACGAAGCGATAGATCTTCACCTGCTGCGTCTGGCCAATCCGGTGCGCTCGCGCCTGCGCCACGGCAACAAACGTTTCTCCCTCGTCAGCGCTATAGTCACACAGACACACGCACACAGCTGCGTTACCTGAGCTTGGAGATCGTTCTGCGGGTTCCAATCGCTGTCATAGATGATGACGGTGTTGGCCGCGGTGAGGTTGAGGCCCAGTCCGCCGGCGCGGGTCGAGAGAAGGAAGGCGAAGGAGTCGACCTCGGGGTTGGTGAAGCGGTCGATGGCCGCCTGCCTGTCCCGCCGGCCCACGCCGCCGTCGAGGCGCTCCATGGGGAAGCCGCGCATGATCAAGTAGTCCTCCAAAATGTCCAGCATCATCACCATCTGACTGAATATCAAAACCTGCTCGCACGCACACCACACACACACACACACACACACACACACACACACACACACACACACACACACACACACACACACAACACCATGAACAGGTCAACAGGGCGAGCGCGGAGATGATGGCCAGAGAAAGCTGGTAATGGCCGATTGGGAGACCTTGTGGCCGTCTTCGCGAAGCTTGGTGAGGAGCTTGTCGAGGAGCACGAGCTTGCTGGAGGAGTTGACGAGCGCCTGGTGGTTTATCACGTCCTTCTCCTCGGCCGAGGGCGCCTTGCCGGCGGGGGTGAGAACGTCGTCCAGGATTCGTCGCTCGGCGCCCGCGATGAGATACGGGTGGTTGCAGCACTTGCGCAGCTCCATCAGAATGTTGGTCTGCGTCGCGATAACGGTCAGTCACAACAAGCAAGCAAAACAAATAAATAGATTTATAATGTAATAATAATAATAAAAGAAATAGCGCGACACGACCAACGCCACACCACGCACCAGCTGAGGCAGGTTGGAGTTGGACTTGGCGCCGCGGTAGAGGAACTCGCGGTTCTTGTCGAGGATGGCGCGGTAGTACTTCTTCTGCGTCGAGGTGAGCTCCACCTCCACGATGGTCTCCTCCTTGAGCGGAATCGTTTTATCGACATCCTCCTTCATCCTCCTGTGCGACGAGGTGGCGGCCGCAGGTCAGGCTGGGTATTCCAGGTTTTCCACCGCGGCACGGGCGAGGTCACAGAGAGAGAGAGAGAGAGAGAGAAGAAGTACCGGAGCATGTAGGGTCGAAGGGAGGCCTGCAGCTTGTCGACCTGCTCCTTCGTCTTGAGGTCGCCGTACTCGGTCTTGAACTCCTCCACGTCATCAAACTCCTCCGGGTTGAGGAAGTGAAGCATGGTCCACAGTTCCTGGGAGTAAGCAAAGTCGACACGCACGTTGTGGCCATCGTCGTCAGCAAGCGGGTACGAGTACGCACGAGCACTGACCTGGCGGCGTGGATGGGTGAGCCGTACCTCGATGTGGTTCTGCATGGGGGTGCCGGTGAGGATGAGCTTGTGCTGAGCGTCGTATTGGAAGAGCTGCTGGAAGAGCTTGGTCTTCTTGCTCTTGATGCGGTGGCCCTCGTCGATGACCATGTACTGCCACTCGATGTTGCCGAGGAAGGACTCCTTGAGCACCATCTCGAAGGTGGTGATGAGCACGTGGAACTTGTAGAGCCCGCTGCCGCCCACACGACGGCCCCGGGCGTCGGTGTAGTGGAACTCGTGCTTGCGGATGATGTTGCGCGCCTCCTCGGTGCCGTGGAAGACCACGCAGTTCATGAATGTCCTGCCCTCCACCTCACGGCGCCACTGCTCGATCGTGCTCATCGGCGCCACGACCAGGAACGGTCCCCTACGCACGCCGTTTGGATCAGCAGAAAATTCAAACGACAAACCACACATCACAAACTCGCGAGAGAGCAGAGAGAGACCTGTTTTCCTCTTCCTGGACGAGGTACTGGAGGATGGAAACGCTCTGTAGGGTCTTGCCCAGACCCATCTCGTCCGCGAGAATCGAATTGCGGCGCTTGTACCAGCAGTACACGAGCCACTTGATACCCTCGATCTGATAGTCGCGCAGCGTCAGGTTGGGGTCGGAGTAGCTCGGCACGTACTCGGCGTCGTCATCGAACGCGCTCGGCTTGGGCCTGCGGAACGGTTTCTGAAAATTGAACGCGTGCGAGGGTCAGCGCGGCTGCACTCGGCACACACCACGACTTGCATGACTCGCGCGGCGAGCGTACGCGGCTGGCGAGCGAGGGGAGCTTCTCGCGGGCCTTGAACTGGCGGAGCTTCTTGGCCCAGTTAGGAGCGAGCTGCCGGAGCTCGGCCTCGGACTCCCACGTGGCGTCCTCGTAGGGCAGGGTCTTCCACTTGATCAGGTACTCCGCGCCGCCCTTGCCCTTGCCCTCCCGCCGCGCCACCACGCGGTCCACCCGCACGACCTCTCGATCAAAGTGGCCCGCCTCCACCAGCCCCTCCAGGAACTTGCGCCCCGGCGCCGCATCGCCGTCTTCCTCCTCTTCCTCTTCTTCCTCCTCTTCCGTCTCTTTCTTTTCCTTTTCCTTTTCCTTTTTCTTGTTACTCTTTTCTTCTTCCTCGTCTTCCTCCTCCTCTTCCTTCTCTTTCTGGGCTTTCTTAGCCGTGGCTTCCTCCTTTCCCTC
Source organism: Acanthamoeba sp. SK_2022b (assembly GCA_027943245.1). NCBI lineage: Eukaryota > Discosea > Longamoebia > Acanthamoebidae > Acanthamoeba > Acanthamoeba sp. SK_2022b. The sequence continues at coordinate 447 of JANDJZ010000006.1, read as the reverse complement.
CTCTTCATCCTGCTTCTCCTTCGGATCTTCGTCCATCTTGTCATCAGCACCAGTGTCCTGCTTCTTCTTCTTCGTATCGTCCTCGGTCTCCTTCTTCTGCTGCTTCTTGTCCTCTTCCTTCTTCACGACGCTGTCGGGCTTGGGCAGTGCGGTCGCCGAATGCCGCTGACGGTTGAGAAGGATGCGGCGGCGACGCGCGAGGTCGTCGAGTAGCGCGGCCTCCTCGTTCTTGGAGGCAAAGTGCTTGAGGCGCGCCTTGCCGCCCGGGATGGCCTCGATGGCGGGTCGGTCGACCCATTCGACGTGCAAGTAGGACATGCCGCGGTACTTGACGAGGTACTCCTCCCGCCCCTTGCTCTTGTCCTCGCGCACGCCGAGCATCTTGTCGATGTGTAGCACCGCGGCGCTCTCCTCTTCATCAGCGTTATCTTCCTCTTCATCGCTGTC
>JANDJZ010000599.1:0-25560 GCA_027943245.1 Acanthamoeba sp. SK_2022b | reverse complement strand
CAGATACTTGACCTGGTGGAGCACGAGCGAGTTGTTGAAGTCGTTGGCGGCCTTCTTCTCGTTGGGCTTGATGCAACGGATGTAGTGCGGCGTGCACTTGGACAGCGTGCCCACCAGCTGGTTGATCGATTCCTGTGGGGGCACACACACACACACACACACACACACACACACACACACACACACACACACACACACACACCACAACACGTGCGTAAGTGGCACGATGGCACGACGCGTTGTGGGGAGCGAGTGGACCTTGATCTTGAAGCCGGCGGTGGTGGGCTTCTTCTTGGAGGTGGCCACCTCCTTAGCCTCAGGGAACAGGCCCTGCGAAACAAGAGAAAACGATTAAGTTAATAATAATAATAACAACAATAATTGGGAAATGAACGAGTAAATAAAAAGCGAAATAAAAGGCGGGAGTCGGCGAGGTGGTGTCGTACGGCGAAGAAGGTAGAGGAGGTGCACTCGGCGAGACCGATGAGATCCTTGAACAGCAGATCCTTGTTCTTGTCGCAGAAGCCCTCCACGTTGTACACCACCTATTGCAAAACAACACAAAAAGAGCCAATCAATTGCGAGCAAACTATAGACGTGCGGTCAGGAGGCCGAGGAGACGTACGTCTCCGGCGTAGTGCTTGATGACGAACTCGTCGGGCTGCGAGGTGGCCGCCAAGTGGGCGTGGCTCGGGAAAGCGCCCAGGAGCTTCTCACTGTGGCACGGACATCAGCGAGCGCATCAATACAACGCATCGCGTTTCATACAAAAATATTGCATTTTATAAACAATAATTTATATTTCTAATAATAATTAATAAAAAGAAAATATTCAATTGACGTGGGCACGTACCGGAACTTGTCGTCAGTGCCCTTGGGGAAGTTGCACACGTCATCGAGAATGGTCATCAGACCCGGGGGACGCTGCGCAGGACAACGACGACCATGATGAGACATGTACCACACAACACACACACACACACACACACACACACACACACACACACACACACACACACTGAAGCACACCTTCTCTTCAATGAGATCGCAGCAGATCTTGTTGTTGAAGTAGTCGATGTTCTCCCACTGGATGCCCTCGGCGCCGTATTCCTCCTGCTCGGCCTTAAGCGTGAGCTGGATGAAGATCTGCTGCAGCTTCTCGTTCACGAAGTTGATGCACAGCTGCTCGAATCCGTTTTTCTGTGTTGGCGTTGGATCGGCGTGAGCAACTATTGTCGCACGTGGCACTGGAGGAGGAGGAGGAGAGAGCCACGCACGCCAAAGATTTCGAAGCCGTAGATGTCGAGAATGCCAGTAGTGAGGGCCTCGGGGTCGTCAAAGTACATGGCGTCGTTGACCCTCTGGATGATGTAGTCGAACATGCGCGAGTAGAGGGCCTTGGACAGGGCGTCCCTCGAGTAGATGGCCTGCACGCGCGACCCATCAGGAATGCGCCAATAATGCAGGCCGATGCTTAACATTCCCATCAAAATGGAAATAGAAAAGAAAAAGAAAAAGAAAAAGAACTTCGCGTATGGGAACGTACGCCGAGCGGGTCCTGAGGGCACGAATAGACCGACGAGCGACCGCGTCCCTGTTCACCGGTGGTGATGGTGCGGTAGAGCAGGGCCTGTTCCACGGCCACCGGCTCGGTCCTCATCAGGTAGGCCAACATCTCCACCACTAACGTTGTTGTTGTTAGTATTTGGTTGGTTGCAACAAAACACGTTGTGTCGACATCAAATGTTGAGTGCGGCGGTGGTACCCTGTCTGTCGGCGATGGTGGAGCCGCCCTTGCCGTCGTCGACGAACTGGACGTTGCCCAGGTAGAGGATGGCCGTCACGAGACGGAAGATCTCGTGCTGCTCCTCCGGAGTGAACCCGATCACCTTCATCGCGTTCTACACGACGACGCGCCCCAAGACGAGAGAGAGATAGAGAGAGAAGAGACCAGGCGCACGTGAGCTCGCGCAGGCCCTGCGAGGACGCTCGCCATCGGGTCGAGCGAGAGAGGGTACCCAGGTGTCCTGGAACTCCTGGTTGTCGTCCATGCCGTCGACGGTGTAGGTCTTGCCCTGGTTGAGGTAGAAGTAGTAGTCCGGAGTTTGCAACCCAAACTCCTCTGCACGAACGTGAAACGCCGGTTAAAACGCCACGCGTTTGCGCGCCCACGATGGCACGGGTTGTGGAGCGCAGCGAGGGGGGGGGGGAGAGAGAGAGAGAGGCTGAGTGGGGGAGCATACGCCTCAGGTCGGCGGGCGCGCCGGCCAGCAGCTGGTAGAAGATGTGGAAGTTCCTCTCGCCGTTGGTCTGGTATACCACGCGCGACTGCAAGTGCAAGTAGAGGGAGTGTCAGAACTGGCGCATGTGTGGATGCGCGTGTGACGAACCTTCTCGAGCAGATAGTTGGAGATACGGCCGCCAATGGGGTCGCCCTTCAGGTCGAACTGGATCTCCATGTACTTACCCTGTTGCATTGCAACACATCGGGCGGGATTTTGTTTTGTGTCGACAATCGAGCGGCTCGCATCAGAACGAGAGCCAGGCTCGATGGCTGAGGGTCGATTGGGGAGGAGAGGAGAGAGGAGGAGGGGGCAGGCGTACGAAACGCGAGGAGTTGTTGTTCCTGATGGTCTTGGCGTTACCAAAGGCCTCGAGCAGGGGATTGGACTCGAGAATGACGTCCTTCACGCGCATCACGTCGCCCGTGGCACCGGACACGGCGGCGATGTACTGCATGATCTTCTTCGACGCCTCCGTTTTGCCGGCTCCCGACTCGCCGCTGCATCGCCGCACGAGAAGAGGGGAGGGAGAGGAGAGACGCGTTAGCCCGTGGGGTGAGGCGGTGCGTAGCGGTCGAGGTCGAGGTCGTACGAAATGATGACGCATTGGTTCTCGCTCTCGGAAAGCATGGTTCGGTACATGTCGTCGGCCAGGGCGTAGACGTGCGGGGGCAGCTCATAACGGTACTTGCCGCGGTAGTCCTTCAACGTACTACGCACATCAAGATAATAATATTAAATAAATTGTTAAAAATAAACAAACCGTAAAAACAACAACAGTGGTACCGTTCTGTGTAGAGGTTGTTGATTTGTTTGTAGGGGTTCACCGAGATCAGCACGTGCCCGATGTAAGTCTGTAAGAAAGAGGAAGAGATCGATTAATAATTTTTAATAAAAGAATAATATTTCTAAAATGAAAATAAAGAAAGCGCAGGAACGAACGTAGATCAGGTCAGCGTTGAAGCGCTTCTTAAGGTTGTCGTTGATGGCATCGTTGGAGATGCTCGTCAACATCACCATGTCGTCCACGCCATGCTTGCTGGTATATGCCTATTTGTGCCGGTGGGGGGAGATGAACCAAGTTGCCAAAAACCCATGAGGAAGAATTGAGGAGACTTGGATTGTTTGGTTGAATGACAGATTCTCGCATTCAAACATTAAAGCAAGAAGAGAATGAGCGGGAGCGTACCATGGCACTGAGATGGAGGCGAGTTCAAGTTGAGTGGGGGAAGGAGAAGGGAAAGGAAGGCAACGCTTCTCAAGGCACGTGCGGATTTTAGATGGCAAGAAGAATCTCACTGGGAGGACACGTCCAACGCCTCTCTCTTTTCGCTGGCAATCAACAAACAACGCGAAGGCCTGGTTGTCCTTCGTCGCTCCTTTCGGTACACCCCTTACGGAATTAATTTTTCTTGCCCGGATTTTTCCCACCACGAAACCACCAGGGAAATTGAAAAAGAAATCCTTTTTCTCTTTTCGCTGAACGCAACTTGCTGTGGCTGTGCGGTTTGTTCAACACGCAGCCAACAACAGCTGAAGAAGACAACACAAGCCGCCACGCCACGCAAGGATGCAGGACGACTTTCCCTTCTCCGTTGATAAGCTCAAAAGCCCAAGCCCTGGTAAACCGCTCCCTCCGCCCTTATACATTGGACCACGCCGTTAAGGGGCCACTCATGTTGGGTTGGTCCTTGAATGTTCGCAGGAAAGCAGGGAGTGGTGTTGCTTGCCTGTGGTTCGTTCTCGCCCATCACCAACATGCACCTTCGCATCTTTGGTACGCGGCTGACTGCTCAATGTTTTCTTTTTTAACAAAGTCTATTAATATTAATATTTCTTTTGTACTCTCTACGCGGACAGAGGACGCGCGCACGTGGTTCCAGATCCGTGATCTGGGTCTCGAGGTAGTGGGCGGCTACCTCTCGCCTGTGACCGACGCCTACAAGAAGAAGGTAATGCTCTCTCGCTTTCGCTCTCGCTCTCCGCTAACGGTTGCTGCATTGTAACGCGCGTTCCCGCAATAGGGCCTCGCATCGGCCACGCACCGAGCTGAAATGTGCAAGCGGGCGGTCGAGGACTCGGACTGGATCAACGTCGACGGCTGGGAGGCCTCCAAGGACGAGTACCAGCGCACAGTGGTAACGCCACACACGCACACGCACACGCACACACGACACGCACGCGCGTTGTTTCGTCGCACATGCACACACTCGAAAAACAGAGGAGAAACTCATACCGCGTCCCCCAAACGTTTGTTGACACGCAGGTGGTGATGAACTACTTTGACCGCCGGCTCAACGAGAACAGGAGCGAGTCGGAGCGCATTCGAGTGATGCTCGTCTGCGGGTCTGATCTGCTGGCTTCCTTCAACACGCCCGGCGTGTGGGCCGACGAAGACGTACGTGGCCACCTCCGTGCGACTTGGCCGTGCGCGCGCTTTCTCTCTTCGCGTCTTCGCACTTTGGCTCAGCTCGCCCCTTTCCCTTCAGTTGGAGGTGATCCTCGGCAAGTACGGCGTGGCGTGCATTCAGCGGGAGGGATCGGACGCGATGAAGTCGATCATCTCCAGCGACATCCTCTTCAAGCACCAGGTAAGCTTGGCCAGCCTCGAACTCCACGTCGTTGCTTGTCGCGTGGGTGTTGACTCGCGAGTGTGTTTCTTCTTGCAGAACAACATTCATATCGTGCCCACGTGGATCCCCAACGATGTGAGTTCCACCAGGATCAGGTTCGAGACTGTCGGTTGTTGCATGCAACCTTCTGTGCTCGCACTAAGCCCACTTTCTCCACGCACAGGCAGATGCTGTCCCGCGGTCTGTCGGTCAAGTATTTCCTGCCCGATCGCGTCATCGAGTACATCCGCCAGAACAACCTCTACTCCAACCCTCCGGCGCCGTGAGGCACAACTCGCGCGTACAGCTGTCGTGTAACTCGCCGTGGTCGAAGAGTTTTGGCCAGAAAGGAAAAGGGTGTTGCTGTCCTTAAGGTGGCGGGCTCTGCAGGCCAATGGCAGAAATGGCCACCTTGCCGGCGCCTTTTCTTGGGCGCAGGGTTTTGCTTTTCTTTTTCTTGCCGTTGTTGCGGGCAGGCAAGGTTCTCTCCCTTTAATCTTCCAAGTAGCTCAGCTCGCTATGGCAACTCAGCAGAAGGTGCACACTCACGTGGACAGGCGTTGTTTATGTTGGTGGCCGTCTCCTCCCACCCACTTGGAGTGTTGCTTACGCGCTCTTCTGCTGTTGACCCTCAGCAGCAGCCCATTAAGCTTTACAGCTTGGAATACTTCGCCGCGTGCGGCCTCGGCGGTATCCTGTCGTGCGGTCTCACTCACACGGCTGTGACGCCTATCGATCTTGTCAAGTGCAATGCTCAGGCCAACCCTGAGCACTTCAAGAACACCGTTCAGGGTTTCCGTGCCATCTACTCGGGCTCCCTCACCAGCCTCGGCTTCGGCTCGGGCGTCTCTGGCCTCCTCAAGGGCTGGGGTCCCACCCTCTGGGGCTACTCCCTCCAGGGCCTCTTCAAGTTTGGCCTCTACGAGGTGTTCAAGCACTACTTTGCTGAGGCGGTCGGTCCCGAGAACGCCTTCAAGTATCGCGATCTCGTCTATATGAGCGCCTCGGCCTCAGCCGAGTTCTTTGCCGACATCGCCCTCTGCCCCTTCGAGGCCATCAAGGTCCGCATCCAGACCAATCCAGCCTTTGCCCGCGGCCTCATCGACGGCCTGCCCAAGTTCATCAAGGCTGAGGGCTTCGGCAACCTCTACGCCGGCCTCGGTCCTCTCTGGGCCCGTCAGATCCCCTACACCATTATCAAGGTGCGCCAGCCCTCAGTGGAGCAACGCGTCGCTTGTTATTCCCATTATTATTTTTATTTGTTTTATTTATAATTTAAATTTGTTTTATTTATGTTTTATTTTTCCAACAGTTCGTGGCCTTTGAGAGGATTTGCGAGGCCATCTACAAGATGCTGCCCAAGAAGAAGGAGGACATGTCCAAGACCGAGCAGATGGGTGTCATCTTCGCCGCCGGCTACACCGCCGGTATCATCTGCGGAGCCGTGTCGCACCCGGCCGACACCATGGTCTCCAAGATCAACAAGATCAAGAGCTCCGGTTCGCTGGGCGAGAAGATGAAGCTCATCTACAGTGGTACCCCGGAGACGCCCGGCATCGGCTTCGCTGGTCTCTGGAAGGGCTTCGGTCCTCGCGTGGTCATGATCGGTACCCTCACCGGTCTCCAGTGGTTCATCTACGGCGCCTTCAAGGCCTACGTCGGTCTGCCGACCCCCGGCGCGGCCGCCCCCGCCGCCGAGAAGAAGCACTAGCCCTGCCTTTTACGTTGGTCCTCTTTCTCTCTCCTCGCTCGCGCCTCTTCGTTCTTGGCGGGGCACGCCGCTCTCTTTTGTTTCCATAGCTCTATTCTTTGCATACCACAACCCTTAGAAATCAAAGAGAAAATATTTTTCACTTAAGAAGCCATACCCACACAAACAGCATCAAGGCTAGAACAAAAGGGTCCATTTTCTAGCTCCAGCATTTACAAGTTGTTCTAGTGAAAAACTAGTAGCAGTCCAGGGGTGGCAGGGACTTCTTAGTGGACTGTAGCACCCTGAAGTTTCTGGGATATCACATACAGGGAGTGCTCAACCAAGGTATGGAACCAACACCATCACACAGACTCATGCACCCACCCATACACAGTGAAGCAAGCAGCAGAGCCTCCTATAGGACCTCATTTGGAGCTGTGCAAGTGTTAAAAGCAGCAGACATGTAGTTGCATACACAAGCCACAAAGGTTGACATTGCACATTATTGACCTTGATGTCCTCTGGGCAAGGCCTGTAGAGCACCCCACAGTGCCTATGTCTCTTGTGTTTTCTCCTGTCTCATTATGTTACAGATCAGATCTGACCTGTATGTTCATTGAGCTACACAATCATAACCACTGACAATCAAACAATCAGCCTCAAAAGTCTCAAGCGAGGTCAGTCAGTCATCTTCTTATCTGCACTCTCACCGCACAAGTGCTACCTAAAAGCCAACCTCACAAAACCTACCACACCCCCTTCAAAAAAAATTAGACAAAAAAAAAGCAAGTTTACTCCTGGGGCGTGCCACCACGCTTGGCCTGGGTACTTTCAGTCAGCTCGATGTTGGCCTGGCGCATCTTGGCCATCAACCGCAAGGTGAGGGCATCTGGTTGCAGGCCCCGCTCGACCATTTGGTTGAAGATCTCCTGCGCCTCGTCCATGCGGCCTGTATCTTTGGCCAGGCTTCTGAGCACCGTGGTGTAGGCTATGTCATTTGGTGGCAAGCCCTGCATATCACAAGTCAATCGATCGAGGTGAGCAAAACACGCACGGACTGACGCAGGAGGCACACGACACCCAACGCACGATGCGGGCAAAGACCTTTTCATCCATCTCCCACAGGAGATCGAGAACCCTATCGGGCTGTGCCACCACCTCATAGGCCCTCATGAGGGTGGTATAGCTGATCGAGTTGGGCGTGAGGCGGCCCATCGTGGTGATCTTGGCAAACCACTGCTCGGCGTCGTCCACTCGCCCTGCCTCTGCCAAGGCGCGGATGAGGGCGTTGAAGCAGCTCACATCACTCAAGCCCCGTTGGACCGTCTGGTGCAAGATGTCCTGGGCAGCGTCGACCTTGCCCGCATTGCCCAGGGCCAATATGATGGCGCTGAAGCAGTGGGCGTTGGGCACCACGCCCAGCCGGGCCATCTGGGCAAAGTGGCGTTCGGCGTCGTCGGTCCTGCCTGCACTGCCCAGCGCGGAGATGATGGCGCTGAAGCAGTGGGCGTTGGGCACCACGCCCAGCCGGGCCATCTGGGCAAAGTGGCGTTCGGCATCGTCAGCCTTGCCTGCACTGCCCAGCGCGGAGATGATGGCGCTGAAGCAGTGGGCGTTGGGCACCACGCCCAGCCGGGCCATCTGGGCAAAGTGGCGTTCGGCGTCGTCCGCCTTGCCTGCACTGCCCAGCGCGGAGATGATGGCGCTGAAGCAGTGGGTGTTGGGCACCACGCCCAGCCGGGCCATCTGGGCAAAGTGGCGTTCGGCGTCGTCGGTCCTGCCTGCACTGCCCAGCGCGGAGATGATGGCGCTGAAGCAGTGGGCATCGGGCACCACGCCCAGCCGGGCCATCTGGGCAAAGTGGCGTTCGGCATCGTCAGCCTTGCCTGCACTGCCCAGCGCGGAGATGATGGCGCTGAAGCAGTGGGCGTTGGGCACCACGCCCAGCCGGGCCATCTGGGCAAAGTGGCGTTCGGCGTCGTCAGCCTTGCCTGCACTGCCCAGCACGGAGATGATGGCGCTGAAGCAGCCGACATCGGGCGTGAGTCCTCTGCGCTCGACCTCGGCAAAGTAGTGGCGCGCTTTGTCCGGTTGCCGAGCCTTGCCCAGGACTGCAATCAGGGCACGCAACACGCTCAGGTCGGGTGTCTGCACAACACATCAAGCCGTTGAGCTGGTGCTGAGAGCGGAGGGATGAGGGAGGCCGAAATCTTACGTGGCCGTGGTGAGGCATGAGCTCGACCAGCTCAACGGCAGTCTCCCAGCGGCGCGTGCGCCCCAACAGAGGCAGCACGGCTCTCACGGCCCGCGGGTGGAGTTGGTGCGTGCGCTTGAGGGTGGCCGCCAGCGACTCCGCCTCGGCAATCGAGCCTGGTGGGCGTGGGCGGTCATCTCGTGTGCGCGGCATGCACACATAGTTCGCTGCGAACAAGGGGGTCTGGGAAGCGGAACCGGAGTGCGTGATGCGCTGGGCCATCTGCTGCACCTGGCTCACTGAAGGCCATTCCTCGGTGGTGTCCGGCCAGTGTGCTTGTTGCGGAGTGGGAGTGGACCTGTTGTTGCGGTGTTTCGGTTGCGCTGCTGGTGCCGATGGCGGTGGTCTGGCCGCACGCTTGGCAGGCGGCGCGTGGGGGGTGGACGTGGTCGCTGTGGCAAGTGAGGCGATATGGGGCTGGCCCACCCCCGTGTTGGTGGCCCGGTGGGAGCCGGTACCAGTGCAAGGTTTATTATGAGACCGTGAGCGAAGAAGAAACGGATGCAGCGTTCTGATCTGCCGCAGTGGTGCAGGCATCAACAACGTCCGCCTCATGTTTGTTCTTCGGCGTTGGCGAGTCGGGAGGAGTGAGCTCACAGACGACAGTTGAGCTTCGTTTCCAGGATCTTTTCTCCTTTTATCTTGACGTTTTTTGGTTTTTCCATTGCGCACTGCGTGTGAACGCCAGGCCCGCGGCCTCTTGCGCGCCTTCTTGCTCAAGCCGACCACCTCCCACTTCTGGTCGTCGCCATCGCTGCCTCCCTTGCCCCTCGCCTGCCTCCTGTCACAACACCATTTCAGGTCATTGTTATAATACAAGAAAGATTACTGAAAACAAGAAAAAAGAGGTGGTGGAGCTTGTGGAGGCTATCCTTGCTGCCCACATGCCCTTGCAGACACGTTCTGCATGGTTATTGAGATGTTTGCAAGGGTCATCTTTTGGAGAGATCGTGGGAGCTTGGGCGACAGCGTGGTCCATGGCATGTTGCCATTACAACACCGCCCCTCTACGGGGCGGCCGGGAGTCGAACCCGGAGCGCCAACTTGAGAGGTTAAGGACCAGCCGTCAAAGTTGCCAACCACTTTAAGCATTGGAGCACCTCTGCACTACCCCACCAAGAAGCTCCTCTGTAAGGGCAGCCGATGGACACCAGCAAGCTATTGTGGGAAGCAAGCGTTCAGTGAAGCGGTGGTCACCTAGTTTCCACACTAGGAAACAATGGCTTGAAATGGTAAAAACTCAATCTGAAATTACCACCAGAACATAACATGGCACAGTCAGACAAGGTGGCAGTAGTTCATCATAGAACCTCCTCTATTATCAAATGAGAGGTCGAAAATGACTGGCGTTTTTTTGTACACTCATTCCCAGGAATGCTGGTGAATTAACCAGCTTTAGACCAAGTAATGATTGTAATTTTAAGTTTACAATATTTTAGGTAGGGTAATTGTTTGTTATGTGCAATAAAATGGATTGTAATGAGGTAAAATTGCTCATTGTATGGAAGTAAAAGTCAATGGAGTGGCGCAAAAAATGGAGGGTCGTTTATTGAGTTGAGAAAATGAAGTTAAATTAGAGAAAGCCCTTAAACTGTGAACTTCCAGCTGCAAAATTATGTCTTTGCATTGGTGTTTGCTGATGCAAAGCCAATGTCCAATCATTGCTGATGGGTGGAGTAGCTGGCACATGGACAGGACTGGACAGGAACATTAATGGTAAAATGCACTTGCCTTGGGGTTGAGTTTGATTCATTGGCTGGTCAGTCCCACCAAATTCCTTGCAATCACTTGATGATCTTCTTGGGTGCTTCATCCATTCATGACAGCAGCCATCAGCATTTAACCATCATCAAGGGTTATCAGAGCCACCATGTCAAATCTTACTGTGCCACCCAGTTTTGGCATGGAGATATGAACCTGAGTTTGGCTGTGGCCCAGACATTGCCCTCTCCTTGCTGCACTACCACCTGACTCGCCACCTTGCAAGCTCAGCAGCAGGCATACAGCCTACAACCTTATACCTGCAGCTTGATAATTGCATCTGTGAGAACAAGAACAAGTATATGCTGGACTGTCACTGGCTGGTGCACAACAAATTCTTCCATAATATCACCATCTCTTTTCTGCCAGTGGGGCACACCCATGAGGATATTGATCAGATGTTCTCCACATTTGTTGTGGGCATGAAGTACAATCCTCGTATGTTTACTGTGGATGACTTTGTGCAAGGGCTCAACACTTGGTACTCCAACAATATTCATAAGCCACAGCCCCTTTCCCTGCTTGAATGTTGGTCATTCAAGACCTGGCTGGACCCTTATATCTGAAGTGTGAAGGACCTCACACCCACATATCTTCTGCTTTACTCATGGTGATGATGGAAGGGTGCAGCTGAAAACCAAGGACTACCACTCCAGTTCCTCAGCTTGGATGGGCCCCTACCATTTCCTTGAGTAATGTCCTGCTGATGGCCCTATCCCCCTGGTTCCTGCTCAGCTTGATCCAACCACTCTCAAGGATACCCTGCATGCCCTCACATGACCTCAACAACTGTGCTCAGCTCCAGAGTGCATGGTGTCTCTCTTTAATAATCCTCCTCTTGAGCGCCTACTTGTGAATCCATTTCAGTGGGTTTACAACTATGCTGCTTCTCAAGGCCATGATACTATTCCTGCTGAGCCTCTTGACCCACCTTACTGTGCTGGCCTCGCCCTAACAGGCAAGGCCACCTGTGATCTCACCACTGATAAGCCTGATGATGGTGCTATAATAGCAGTGTCTGAAAAAGGAAGTGTTTGGCTTGGCTTGGTGAAGCGCTCTACAAGAATCTTCCTCAACTGGTTAGAGGAAGATGATGATGGGTCTTTCCACCTGGTGCCTGATGGTCGGCTTGTTGCAATTACCTATGGAGCAATGCTGTGTGTTTAATGTCACACTTGACCTGAACAACCACATGAGACCCGCACAACAAAAGCGACTTTTGGACATGTGTGAGAGTTGGCCTGAAAATTCATAGCACAGGCCAGCAGGGTACATGCAACATTGGGCCAATGACAAGACTGATGGGGACTGCATATGTGTATGTGATCCTAATAAAACAATTTCTTGATCTGATCTTCTTCATCTTGCCCTACAACATTTCACCTCAAATATAGTCTACTTGCCCATCATGTGTTGTACTGTACACACTGGGCTCTTGCCCTTGCACACTTACACAAAACTATTTGGTGACTTAATGCTAATCAGAGGTTGAACACCACAACACCAAACCACCATCTCATCTCTATGTTGGACTTTATACTCACAAGCACATCAGGTGGTTGTGTCAATAGTACAGTGCATTACACGAGATTTTAAGAGCTGGCGCACAGCGCTGCGGGAGTTCAGTTTATCTTGATCAAACAAAGGTATCTAAATTCGTGACGGTCTCACGCAGGCGGATGCAGGGAGAGAGTTGAAGAGCGACAGACCGCAGGACAAGGCCCTCGGAGAGACCAGCCTGGCTTCTCATCGGCCCTTTTCCTGGACGTCGGGGTCAACCTTTCGCTCCGTCTGTACGCGCTGCCATTTGATCAACGATGGCGATCGTGGTCGTCATGCCTGCTTGAAGCAATGTGGCACAGGCCAGGTGCCGCCCTTGGCGATGCCGCTGGCGACGTTTTCGCACAGGAAGTAGTCTCCAGGCGCGTTCTTCACAACGACGCCGTCAAACACGACGTTCTGCATGGGGTTGGTGGCGCTGCCAAAGATCACGCCCGGCCGCTGCTTGGGGCTGACGACGGTGATGTTGCGCAGCGTGATGTCGATGTAGCTCGCGTTGGCCGGCATGTTGCACTCGGCGAAGGGGAGGTCCGGCCAGCACAGGCTGCACGGGTCGGCGTAGCAGATGTCGATGCTGTCGGCCTGCTGCGCGGGGCCCAGCCAGATGGCCCACTGCTCCGGCTCCTCCATGACGATGTTCTCGTACAGCACGTTCTCGATCAGGCCCGGTCCGCGGAATTTGGTGTAGATGCCCTTGTAGGTGTGATGCATGTGGCAGTCCCGGAAGGTGATGTTGCGCACCACCGAGTTGCCGATGGACCCGATGACCAGCCCGAGGCCGCTGGCGTGGATGCGCTCGAACAGCATGTTCTCCGACCCGTCCTTGACGCAGACGCAGTCATCCTGGTTCCACACGCTGCAGTCGTGTATCCACACGTTGCGCCCCGTCACGTCGAACCCGTCCGTGTTGAACGCGCTGTAGCCGCCGCGCAAGAGGTCAGCCTTCCACGCCGGGGGCGCTGCTCGCACGGCAGAGTCGATGGAGGGGAGGGAAGCGCGCGAACCTTAGGTTCCACACGTCGTGGCCGTCGTAGTCGTTGCGCCGGTTGGAGATTTCGCTGAAGCGGATCTCGAGGCCGTCCACGTCGTAGATCCACACGGTCCAGTACGGCGAGCTCTTGAAGTACAGGTTCTCGATTAGGATGTCGCGCGAGTTGCCGATGGAGAGCATGCGCGGTCGGTTCTCCAGGTAGTCAAAGTAGCCGATGAAGCCCCACCAGGTCTCGCCCTGGCCGTCGAGCCGACCCTGCCTGCTAGACGTGAAGGTGACGTTGCGCAGGTTGTGGAACTGCAGACACTCGAGCACGCGGCCACCCGCCGCGCGCGGCCACGCGTCGACGTTGTTGGAGAACACAAGCGTCCCGTCGAGCCGGATGATCACGTCGGTCAGGTTCCACGCGGTGATGCCGCCCATCAGGTGGTAGGTCGCGTTCGCGATCACCAGCTCGTCGCCCGGCCGCAGCGCGGCGATCGTGGCGTTGAGCAGCGCGCCGTTCTTCCACTCGGTCGCGAGGGAGCCGTCGTTCGGCACTCCCGCGTAGCGCACCACCGAGGCCTCACCGCCCTGTGCCATCAGCGTGATGGCCAACAGGAGCAGAGTCACCGCCTCAGTCTTGTGCCCGTTTCTGCCCATTCCTGTGCCTGGGTACCATTATTTTTTATTGCAAACTAATATTAAATAAAACAAAATAAAAGCAATCCTGTGCTGGTGCACTTTGCTACCATTAAAAAAGAAAGGTAGCAAAAAACAGGGAGGTACGAACGAGTATGGGTCCGGGCGAGGTGAGGCGCGTTCTTTCTACGGTTAAAAATGGGATAGGTAATGGAGAAGTCTGACCATTAGGAGGATCGGCGAACAGTCATTGGTGGTTAACTCCCCAACATTAATTTTGTAGCAGGGAAATGACAGGATAAATTGAGAAGAAAAGAGGTATGTGTGGGCCTGATGTGCCTCCAAGCACCAGCATGCAGCAAGGGCATTGTGTTTACTATATCTTCTTACCCATTCCTGAGTTTTAATATTTCCCTTGCCACTACATGGGTGCTGCTTGACCTGCCTCAACAACTTGCACACCCTCATCTCTGCTCCTCAACCATGGAGATATCTTGCAGGGGCCATAATGGTTGGAGTGGTAAAAGTGTGAAGCAGGAGAATCTTGGTTTCCTTTACTGTTGCAAAACCTGACCACCACACAAGTTGGCACGCCAGCAGCCAAGCAGAACACCTTTGAGCAGGCTCCTCACCACCTAAATCATCATTAGGCAAAGGGCCATCCTCCATCTTGATCTTGGGTGGCGGCGGCATGGAGGATAAGCTGATCATTGTGACCGCAGCACCTGCTGTGGTCACACTGCAAAGATCATGGATCGGGTTCTATCACAGCACATGACTGAGCCAGCACCTGGCACATGTGTGGCAGATCATGCAGTAGTGCATGTAGTTGGCTAAGTAACCTGCACCTATCCTGAAGATGTCTCTGCCAAAGGAGGAGTGAGTCTGAGGAAGACCTATGTGTGAGGAGGAAGGTGTTGGTACATGAGGTACCTTCCCACCAGGTCAAGAACTTATGTGAATGTGTATCAGATGTGCTCAAGATAGATGTTGTTGGTGTGGTCTTGTGGTGATGTTGGTGATGTGGTGGTGATGGTGTGGGTTGTGATGATGTTGTGGTGGTGTTGTGATGGTGATGTTGTTGTGATGTATTGGTGTGATGTTGTTTTTGTGGTATTCTGATGATATTGTCTTGTGGTGGTGTTGGTGATGTTGTGGTGTTGTGGAGCTGTTGTGGTGGTGTTGTGGTGGTGTTGTGTTGTGCTCACCACATTACCACCACAGTTGTGATGATAAATTTCACCTCTATCCTGCATCCTCATTGCTGCCACTGCAGCTGGCATCCTTGTCATCCTTGCTGCCGCCTGTGTCCTCGTTGTCCTTATGGTAAGCATGAACTTGGCCCACCCCTACAATAAACACTTTTTTATAGAAGTTTGTGAAGAGGACACACCCTGAAATTAAGAGGTAGTGCTGGGCCCCAAAAGAGGGCGTTTTGTGGTGCGTAGAAGCATGACTCGCAGAGCAATGCTTCCTCACCCCAGAACGATGCATGTCTGTACACCTACATGTGAGTCATGAGGTAAAGAATGTAGAGGGACTGTTAAAGCCAGCAAAAACAACTCCTGCCAGTGTGGGAAGCTCAGCAGGGCAGTCAACCATTTTACCGCCTGACAAGGACGGCAAGCATGAAGCACCATACACCTGCCTTCCCATACTTAAATATCAACCTTGCTCTTGTGAATTAATTTCGGCTGAAATGCTTCCCACACCAGGCCCCATACCCATGCCCATGCCCATGCCCCACGCCACTACCCCTCCACAAAGAGCAACAACATGTATGCCACATTGGCTACTTCACAACACATACCACAAACATAAGTGCTGTGTGCAGTGAAGGAGATTCTCAACACCATCAATAAACTGCAACTATATGCTGACTTGCGCCACACAATGGTGATGGATCAGCTTGACCAGGTCATCCAGTGCATCAACACCCCTGATGAGAACACAAAGCACACAACAATCACGTTCTTCAGCATCAAGGTTGAGGGCATCTACTCTGAACATGCAAAGTGAGCCATTGGGGAGCATGTTGAAGTTGAGGCCAAATGTATCCCTGCACTGAGCAAACTGAATGGTGGGGCCACTTCGTCAAGTGAGGCGAGGCACAGGGTAAACACAGGTCTCACTGCAACAGTACATCTGGTCTCCTCCTCTTCCTCCTTCACCTCATCTCAAAACACCTTTTTGTTGTCAACAGCTGAGCACATGTTGGACCAAGGTCCAGAATGCAATCAAGAGCCTGCTCTTGGAGAATTACAAGAGCCAGGCATCTTGTCTCAGTATTCAGTAGTACAAGGCCACATTGAAAGCAGGTACAGTATTCTCTTTCTCTTTCTCTGGTTCCTTGCACTTGCGCACAAGTGCGGCAGATGATGAAGCACAGGAGAAGTTGGTGCGTGAGGCAATCTGATTGATAGGTGAGTATGTCTTCGATGATGATGACCTCCCAGATGGCCATAGTCCCAAGCACCTGCACCAGCTGCATGCCTTGCGGTGGTGGTGCAAGTGGCTTCGCGCTGGCTGCAGCACAGATGCATCCAAGAAGGCTTCTTGCATGTTTGCGTAAATTGAGGCAATGGTACCCCTTCTTCCCTGCGCTCTTTGCAACTGGACCCCTTTGTGTTCACGCTCTGCGGTGCAGGGGGATGAGGACAGCATCAACAACACGGAGCCTGCCGGTGATCAAAAAGCAACCCAGACAGGTGGGAGGGCGAACTCAATGGCCAGCACGGCATCTTCCCTGCGTCCTACGTTGAACTCATCCCACGGGCCGCGGCGCACGCGCCTGGCCCTCTGGCGGCCCTCGCCCCACTCCCCCTCTGGAGCTAAGAGTGTGCCGCGCGTGTTGTGGCGTGTGGCGTGTGGCGTGTGGCGTGTGGCGTGTGGCGTGTGGCGTGTGGCGTGTGGCGTGTGCGGTGGTTGACGTGTGCATGTGCGGTTCTCAACAAATGCCTACAAGACTGACCAAGGTGACAGCAATGCTGAAGGGATCAGCACAGCAATGCTGGCTGAGACAGACAACGCCAGATCACCACATATCTAAGGCAACACTGCCAACGAGGTATGTTCTTGTTGGTCGTGCTGCATGGGTGAGTAAAGCTGATGTTGCTTGTGTGCTGTTAGATTAATGAGAGCAATGATCAAGCAGCTTGCACCATTGCAGATCATCAATGCAAACAGATCAGTGTTGAAGGTCAAGGCTGTGACCAGGAAGCTGGAAGCTGCAGAGAAGAGAAAAGAGAGTCACACAAAGAACACACACAACACACACACAACAGGCGGACCTACGGTCCTTCTCCAATTAGGGTAGGGGTCCCCTCTGGGGATGGGTGTGGGGTGTGTGTGTGTGTGTGTGTGTGTGTGTGTGTGTGTGTGTGTGTGTGTGTGTGTGTGTGTGTGTGTGTGTGTGTGTGTGTGTGTGTGTGTGGTGGTGGTGGTGGTGTTAAGGCTGAAGCAGAGGTGAAGAAACAAGAGGCAGCGGTGAAGAAGGAGGTAGCAGCAAAGAAGAGGAGACAAGCTGCTGCTGAGAAGAAGAGGCTGGCTGAAGAGAAGCAGTTGAGGAAGACCCAAGCAGCCAGCAGGAAGGGGAAGCGTAAGGTGGCCAGCACAAGTGAGTCTGAGGGGAGTGACAAGCCTCCCCAACCAAAGAGGAGGCGACTTGCCATCTGCAAGCATTTGGCAAAAGCAAGTTCTGGGTGTCAAGAGGATCATTGTCAGTGAAGAGCTCTTCCAGAAGAAGGGCCTCCTTGAGAAAGCAGCTGAGCAGCTTGTGGCTGATCAAGCAGAGTGGGGCAACAGTGATATGAGGACAAGAGAGTGTTCGACCTGCAGGTGGAGCTGATGGTACGCCTGTTTACATTACCAGTAGCCTCATGCACCCATGGCCCATTCATCACTATCCTGTGTCCTCCAAAAGCCACAGACAAGTGCTGCTCTGCTTGTACCAGATAAATACTATTATTATCAATATTATTTGTTACTACTATTAATATATTTGTTCTTCTCACTCTTGTTTTCCTTTGTCCTCACTAAACCTCCTCTATTATCAAATGAGAAATCGAAAATGACTGGCGTTTTTTTGTGTGATCATTCCTTGGAATGAAGCACAGTCAGGGGAATTAATCAAATTAATCACACACAGCGATTGTAATTCAAGATTGCAATTATTTAGGGTGGGGTAAAGGCCATGTCAAGAGCAATAAAACAGATTTTAATAGGGTAAAATGTCAGTTTTAGTTACAACAAAATCCTTTATTACCATATTATGGTCTTAATTTTTGGTGTAGCAAAAGGAAGTTAAATTTATGAAGAAAATCGGATCAAGAAATTGTTTTATTGGATCGTGTACGCATATGTGGTCCCCATTTTGTCATGGGCCAACCATTGCAAGTACCCTGCTGGCCTGTGCTATGAATTTTCAGGCCAACTCTCACTCATGTCCCAAAGTTGCTTTTGTGGTGCAGGTCTCATGCGGTTGTTCAGGTCAGGTGAGGCATCAGCACAACAAGCCAACCATCAGGCACCAGGTGGACCAGTTGAGGAAGATTTGTGCCCTTGTGGTGCGCTTCACCAAGCCAAGCCAAGCCAATCACTGCCTTTTTCACCAGACACTGCTATTACAGCACCATCATCAGGCTTATCAGGGTAATTGTTTGTTATGTGCAATTAAAACCGATTTTAATGAGGTAAAATTGCTCTCATTTTATTGAAGTAAAAGTTGATGGAGAGGCACAAAATGGAGGGTCGTTTTTTGTGTTGTGAAAATGAAGTTAAATTTACAGAGTCTTACAAAACCAGCTGGGGTAGGCATCTCTGTAGTCATCTGTTTGGGGGGGGGGTTTGGTGTTGTAACACAAAGTCAAAAAAGGAAGGGAGAGAAACCCCTGTGTGGACCATGCCACCCAGTGGATGTTGCATAAAGTCAACACTTCCTTTTGCATGTATACATGAATCATGCTGATGGTGTAGCTCCTGCACCCCATGGCTTGATGCTGCATTGTCATGCATGTGCAGGTGGTGTGTTTGCACCTGCCTCATTGCCTGCATCCTTGCTGATGACATTGCACAAAGGCTTTGCTTCAGCACACATAATTGCTTGCCATCTGGTTGAGATGTGATGTTGATGGCCTTCTTGGGGTTTATGCTAGCCATACCATTGCATATGTGTGTGCAATGCACATGCATCTCTGTCACCACCACAAAAATGCCTTCCATCTGGTCATGTGTGGGCATGTGATGTTGATGGTCTTCTTGGCATTTCTCTCTGCTCTACCATTGTGTACGCATATGCAGTGCTCATGCACCTCCTTCACCACAAAAAAGCCTGCAATCTGGTCAAGTGTGGGCATGTGATGTTGGAGGTCTTCATGACATTTATGCTTGCTAATGCTCATGCACCTTCATTCCCACAATTACACCCTCTAACTTGTCATGTTTGGGCATGTGTTGTTGGTGATCATGGTGCCATTTTTGCTTGCAATACCATCACAACGGCATGCACAATGCTCATGCACCTCTTTCACTACAGATGTGCACTCAATCTGGTCCTGTATGTGCGTGTGTTGTGGGTAACCATTTACTCTTACCAGTCTATCTGGTACAATGAGGATGCAGACCTCAAAAAAATCGTTGCACAACCTGCATCAGCAAGCCAGGTGATACACCTGATAAAATCAACATGCTGGTGAACATGGTGCAAAGCAAAGAGCATGTGCATACTTTTGTGATGGTATTGCAAGCAAAAGTGGCAACAAGATCACCTGCAACACATGCCCAAACATGACAAGGTAGAGCATACACAATGGTAAAGCAAGCATAAATGTCATGAAGACCTCCAACATCACATGCCCACACTTGACCAGATTGCAGGCTTTTTTGTGGTGAAGGAGGTGCATGAGCACCGTGTACACATAGCAGAGAGAAATGCCAAGAAGACCATCAATACCACATGCTCACACTTGACCAGATGGCAGGCATTTGTGTGTTTGCATGCATGAGCATTGCATTGATGTACATGATGGCAGAGCAGAGAGAAATGCCAAGAATGCATATGTGATGGTATAGCAGAGAGAAACCAAGAAGACCATCAACATCACATGCTCACACATGACCAGATGGAAGGCATTGTTGTCATGTCCAGATGGCAGGTTGTGATGTGTGGTGAAGAGGAGCTGCATGAACATGGCACTATGGTTGCCAGCAAGCATATGTGTGGTGAAGGAGGTGCACTGGCACAACCTTGATGCCATGCCATCAATGAAGCAGCTCTCACCTGCACGTGCATGACAGTGCAGCATCAAGCAGTGAAGGAGACGAAGAAAGCACAGAGCAATTGTGTTGTGTGTGCAAGCAGCAGCAGCAGCATTTGGGTAGACAGCTGTCATGTTTCTTTAAGGTGCCACTGGCTGTCAATGTTGAATGTTTGTGATTTGCGATTTGCATCATTCACCAGTAACCAACCAGCCACCATGATGGAGAATTCATGAAATCTTAATGCTCATGCTTGAGTAAGGGTGATGGGGGCTGGATGACTGACCTTGACTGCTTCTAACTATGACATCACTACTGCAACCACCATTAATGCTGTGACCTCCACATGTCTAAAAAACAATGAATTTCTAAATTCAGGGCGTACATTATTGTGTTAGGATAGTATTCTCCACTGACGATAGATCATATGCTGCATTGGTCAGGTAGGCATTGAGGCTGGCATGCGTTGAATGATGGGAGTGGGCCATGGTACACTTGATGATGGCTTGGTTCTTGGCTTCTATGGTTTTGATTGCAGTTGTGTGGTGGATGGAATTTGTGGTGTAGCGTTCATGGGGGTATGGCAGATCTAGGATGGCGTTGATGACTGTGTTGAAGAGGCATGGCTTAACTTTTTCCTTCCCATATTTTGCTTGCTCAGTGCACTCTTTGGTGTGTAGTGGCAAATCCGTGTGCTTGGGGTCTTCTCCAGCAGGTTCTCATGGTGGCTCTTGAAGATGGCTACTGGGCAGCAGCATTGGGCATTTGGTGTTGCTGCTAGTTGGACATAGGCATTCTTGTCAGGCTTCAACTTGGTGGTAGCATTCTTCTCTGAGGTACTGTGCCATATCTCCACCCACCTGTTGTTCCCATCAAGAACGAAGTTACCAAGCACCTTGTCCACCACCTTGTGCAAGTGATGGTTCAGGTACCACATGAGGACAAGGTAGAGCTTCACCTGTACACCAGCAGGGGTGTTGGGCAGGTTGTGGAATGCTGTGTGATCTGCTCATCTGTCAGTGGTGGTGCTTGCATTTTTTGTTTGTGACCTCCCTCTTCTTTGCTTGCTTCTTGAGCCATGATGCTGTTGTTGACACAGGGGAACTTCGGATTGTTGTAAAAGGATGGCTGGCTGAGAGTGGTCTGGAGAGCAGCAATGGTGCCAATGGCGATGAGGATGGATTTTGGTTGGTACTTCTTGAGGTGCACAATGAAGATCTTGAGCTTCTTGTCATCATTGATCCACTCCTCATCCTCATTTTCTTTGTTCCTCTGCTCCCAGTCCTGCCACTTCTGCCACCAGCTGGATGCCTTCTGAGAGTGAATATAGTGCTCTGCTCAGTGGTTGGTGATGTCACTTGCAGTTGGCATGGTGTCATCTTCGCCTGTGGGTGGGTGGGCTCTGTTGCCCAGGATGGATGGAGTGTGGGTGTGTGACTCTTCACTGCCAGACTGCTTCTTGAATTTCGTCATTTCTAGAGCACTCAGCAACTGTTACTTTGGTGCAGCCACTTTAACTATCAATTATAAGTTGACATTTTTTGATATGCAATAAATATCACTTTTTATCTTGAGATTTGCCCAAAAAAAAAATGAGTTAGCATTTTTCACCAAAAAGTAAAATTATCTTGGCCAATGGGAGTTTGGAGATAAAACCTATTTTGAGGAGCTAAATCTTGAAATTGACTGGACCTCTCATTTGATAATAGAGGAGGTTCTTGGTTTCCTGTTCCTCAGACTCACTTCTCCTTTGGCAGAGACATCTTCAGGAGCATGCATTCAAGCTGATCGTAGTGACCATGCACTACTGCAGGATCTGCCACACCTGTGCCAGGTGCTGGCTCAGTCATGTACCTACCTGGTCCACGATCTTTGCAGTGTGACACCTGTGGTCACTACGATCAGCTTGAATGCATGCTGCCACCCAAGATCAATATGGAGGATGGCCCTTTTCCTCTGATGATTCAGGTGGTAAGGAGCCTGCTCAAAGTTGTTCTGCTTGGCTGCTGGCACGCCAACTTGTGTGGTGGTCAGAGGTGTTGGTACATGAGGTACCCTCCCACCAGGTCAAGAACTCACAATTGGAAGAGCTGGCCCTAACCAGCATGGCCTACCACAGTATGCTGTCTGACTCCGCGCCCTCACATGCCTAAAGAAACTTTCCAATGCTCACATCACAGGAGGCAAGAAGCTGCTGATAAGCAGTTTCATCAGCCCAGCCGTCTAGTGTGGTCTGTCATTGCTGGTGGCAGGACAACTTTGTTCAGCGATTTCCGCAACGCCACGTCCACACAGACAAAATATATTTGCCGAGTTTGGATACAACTGTCGTTTACACTTCAACTTCATGTTCTGGCAGGCCATTGGCATCCTCCTAGCTGGCCTATTGGCACTGTGGTTCGTACCCCCTCAATTTTTGTTTATGTCCTATTTGTTTTTAAAGTTTGCCTTTGCTTGTGTTTGTGTTTGTGTTGGGGGGGGGGGGTAATTGCCAGGTACAAGCTGCAGTACGGCCACCCGCCGCCGTTCTCGGCACACGAGATCCTGCCCGGGATATGGCTGGGCAACTTCGAGGACTCTCTGCAGGTCGACCAGCTGCGCCGCCGCAACATCACCCACATTCTCTCGGTCGCCGTAGGCCTCTATCCCCACCACCAGGCCCTCGTCCCGGCCGACGCCGAGCACAAGGCACATACGCGCCTCTCTCTCTCTCTTTGCACGCTCGCGCTGTATGCAGCAATCGCTCACATTCAATCTCACCACGTGCGGCGCGGCCATCACGCGCGCGGACAGGAATGGGCGGGCTTTGAGCACATGGTGGTCCGAGCGATGGACAAGGCCGGGCAAGACCTGCTCTCCTTCTTCCCCATCGTGCACAGTTTCATCGAGGAGGGCCGCGCGTCCGGCGGCGCGGTGCTGGTTCACTGCATGGCCGGCGTCTCGCGATCGGCCACGTGCCTCATCTCCTACATCATGCACGCCGAGGGCCTCTCCCTCGATGACGCCCTCGCCCTCGCTCAAGGCAAACGGTACCGCCTCATCCTTACACTGGGCCGTGTGTGTGTGTGTGTGTGTGTGTGTGTGTGTGTGTGTGTGTGTGTGTGTGTGTGTGTGTGTGTGTGTGTGTGTGAGGCTGACAGCTGCGCCACCAGAGCGATCGTGAACCCCAACTCTGGCTTCCGGCGCCAGCTGGAGCAGTTTGAGCGCCAGCTGCAGGAGAGGCGGGCCAAGGGCGACAGTGGCGATGACAAGGCCAGGCTCGCAAAGGCCAAGGTCGGGCCCGACGAGGTCGCGTACGCGCAGCCCTCAGGCGGAGCACCGTGGATGAAGGCGGAGATCGTGCGGTGGCACGCGCGTGAGCGGAGGCTTGAGGTGGTGCAGGAGCACGAGGGCGACTGGCTCGAGCGCGCGCGCGGCTGGGGCGCCAACGTGGGCACCGGGCTGTGGGCCTATCATTTCCGGCGCTTCGGCAAGAAGCTCCAGCGCTTCGTTCGATCTTCCGCTCGCCAGCCCGAGAGGAAGCAGGACTGAGCTCTATCTACAGCCATCGTGAGCGCCTCGCGGGGTGGCGGTGTTGCATGCGCGGCAAAGGCGAGAGACTTGCATGATCGAGCACTAGCGAACAGGATCATCATCATTACGCGTAGAATGTCAGCTGCGAGGAGCGCAGGGAGCGGGGGAGGTAACGGGAATCCTGGTTGTGCGTGCGCTTCAGAGAGAGAGAGAGAGCACTGGGTATGCTTCGCTCTGTTGGTGCGCTTGACGACCTTCGTGCCCTTGTTGGTGATGGGTCCACCGCGTCTCGCGGAGCTCGACGAACGGCGCTTCTTGGTGCAGGGCCGTGATCTCGTCAAAGGACGATCAGCTGGTGATCTAGATTTCAAACAGAAAGCCTTGGCCACGGCGCAAGCAGTGATCTCTTGTGGCGCTAAACACTTACCTTTTCTTTCCCAGAGGGCTCCTTGGTGAAGCCAATGGAGACTTGACCAAAAAAACTCTCAATAGTAAGCCATTACACCTTGACACCACTACCACACCAAAACAGGTCATGGTAACTATGACCTGACAATAAAACTGGAGATTTGGGGCACATCTACCTGGTCATATTGTTGTGTGGTGAGGGTGTTGTGGTGTTGTGGTGATTGTGGTGTTTTTGTGGTGATTTTTAGTGGTGGTGTTATGTTGTGGTGGTTGTGTTGTATGCTGTAGTGATGTTGTGGTGGTTGTGTTGTGGTGGTGTGATGTGGGTGGTGTGATGTGATGGTAGGGGGGTGCTGTGGTGTTGTGTGGTAGTGTGGTGGTAGTGTTGTGGTGGTGTGATAGTGGTATGGTTATGGTGTGGTTGTGTGTGATGGTGTTGTGTTCCTCTTTCTCTGTCTCTTCGCGCTTGGGTGGATGAGACAGAGCAACTCTTGCCTAAGAAAAAGAAAACGTTTTTCACTTGTTATTTCTTGCGGTTGGGCGAGATCGAGCGCCACTCCAGATTTGAAGGAATGGCATCCACTAAGGACGACACCCCTGCTGGATCTGGGGATGATCCCAACTCAACATCCGATCTGCCACCTGTCCCCACACCCAGCCTGCCGCCACGCAGCGTAGAAGGTCGTTCTTGTTGCAAGCATTTTATGAGATTGGGAGAGGAGAGAATAACCCGGTGGTACTCACTTGTCCATGTGGACACGACACGGGCTGCAGATGATGGAAAGAACGAAGTGGCTGGTGCCCTCGCCGGCATCGGCAGGTGCTTACGCCCCTTTCCACTAAATACTAAACTCTTATTTTTTATTATCAATAATAAAACATTTTTTTTAAATACAACTTTGTTTATGTTGCTGTTGGGACAGAACGTTGTCACGAGTGCTCACGCGAGCAGTGCTGGGCGTCGGCCGAGGCAGCATTGCCGGTAATGCGCCGCTTGGCCCTTGCCCCAGTTGTCAATCGCGCACACTCAATGGCTCACTCACTCTCTCTCTCTGTGTGTGTGTGTGTGTGTGTGTGTGATGGATCACCACCGCAGGCACGCTATCGGGCATGGCCGAAGAGACCGCAGGTTATCCCCTGGACCTTGTCAAGGCATCGTCTCTCCCACCACCACCACCACCTCCTCCTCTCTCTCTCTCTCCTCTCCCTCTCTCTCTCTCTCTCTTTCTCTGCGTGCGCCCACGCCCACTAAACGACACGTGCTCCATCCGTCGTTGCATGGGCTGAACCTGATTGTGTCGACAGACGCGCATGCAAGCCCACGGCGACCACCCCACGGGCGCGATGGGCATCCGTACACGACCCACCCATCCATCGCTCATTCCTTCCCGTTCCAATACCGACCGCGTGTTGTGTGTGTGTGCGTGCGTGCGTGCGTGCGTGCGTGCGTGCGTGCGTGCGTGCGTGCGTGTGCGGTTGTTCGTGTCGTGTGCGGTCCGGCGCAGTGCGGGAGACCATGCAGAAGGAGGGCGTGCGGGGGCTGTTCAAGGGCCTCGGCCCGCCGTTCCTCGCCTCGTCCATCACCACCGCCACCATTTTCGGTGAACCCC